>JASDQU010252423.1:0-16217 GCA_032191745.1 Picea mariana
AGTATTCATTTATTAATATACCAATTTTGTGATATTTAGTTTTCATATATCAATATAAAATTACTTTATTGTCATGTTATTTTTTCAGGAAAATTATGAAAATCCCAGAGGACCAACAAGCTAATATCTGAAATATGCTAGTAGCAATGTCCAAAAAAGTGTATAAGGAGCTATCTCAACAACAATGTTCTTCAAATGTATGTAATCATTGAATTTTTTTATTAGGTACAAATAATTAATTATACATTAAATACCACTTTTCAAATATTCTCTTAAAGAAAAGAAAATAAAATGGAACTCATTCCACACATGAAACTGGACGACAAGGAAGAAAAAAGGGTTGATAGCAAAGTTTGTGAGTAATTGTTATTTCCTTATGACAACTTAAGGGTTTTTTTGTATATTTTAAGTTGTTTTACAACAACCATCATTGAATGTATTCAAACAGGTGATAACATACAAAGAATAACCATCAGAAAAAGTGATTGACATTGGGTTAATTAAGGGTTGTGAGTATATGTTGGCATATCAAAAATAAATTGTCGAATTTGTAAGTATAATCTATGTTGTTTTACTTCCCACATTTTATAATTAATGAAACAAAAATAATACTTTGTATTAAATCTATGATTTATTATGGGGTATAAAACATACAAAAAACAAAGTATGGAACTGCGCCAACTGAAGAATTGTTGAAACAAGGAATGATATTTTATTTTGAACATATGTGTATGATTCATGAGTCACTTCTTTCTTTGGAGGTACGTTTCTTTTCAATTTGCGTTCATGTATATTATTTATTTCAATTTTCATCATTCTCACCAATGTAGATAGACTCATTACAATTTATGTTTATTTTGGTATATGGAACTTCAAGAAGAACAAAACAATCAAGACAATCAACCAAACATTCAGCAAAATAACCCAAGGAATGGAAGTAGCTCAAGCACTAACAATAGTTCCAGTGAAGAATGATGACCAATATATTTGGATATCGATGCAAGTTGCAATTGTATTATTTTGAAATAATTGCCTATGAAAATCATAGATTTTTGTTTAATGTAATTGACATACTGTCCCAATTGAAAGACAAGGGATTACCAATAACTGTCCCATTTTCATGACAAAGACCCTCTTATTCATACAATAAAATATGTTTTAGTTTATTCTATTGCATTGTCCAATGTCATTGTGAAATGTTACATCATCGATTAAATATATGGATGACTAAATATTATAATGAAGAGATGAAAAATTTGATGATATAACAAATCAATCCAAACATCATATCCAAATTCACTAATCAAAATGTAAGATATACGTAATTTTTTTGATAAACAATGGAATTAAAAAATAACAATAATTGCACTATCACATGTCGATGTTTCTCGATGTATTTTAATTATTAATCTCATCAACGTGTTTAATATTAAAACTCATCAGTGTGTTTCATCTTAAATTCACAACGGTGATTTTATGTAATCAATTAGCACTGGATTCAATATTAATTTAATACCACAAAATTATATTAAAAAATTGCTCATCGGTGTGTTAATCTTATACGAAGCACCGATGCATATGTGTTTTGATACACATCGGTGCTAATTTTTTATTCATAAGTACTGGGGCTTGTTTGTTACTGAAAAGCACTGGTTATTTTTGGATTTAATGCACCAAGGTTTTTTTCCATGTAACACATCATTGCATAGTATTTGATACAACATCAATGCATATTATTTGATACAACATCATTCCATTCTTATTAATAATGCACTGATGTGTTCTGTTAGCACTCTATAAATTTATTTGGTTGATAAACAAATGAAAAAGGTAACTGTTTCAACCAACTTTAGGTTGGATTCTGACCCTTCCAACCAGAGAGGGCTCTATTGAAAATGTAGATACTGAAAATACTCAAAACGATTTGGAAATGGACACACATAGGTTAGATTATGTGATAAGAAAAGTTTTTTTAAAAGGGTTGGTAGGAAAAACAAGAGAACATGGCCATTGGGAAATGGGGTCAACTCTTGAAATCATATGAAAATTTTCAAGCTATGTATTCCTGAGGGAACAAAGGAAAAATAATCATTGTGTTTAGCCAAATAAGTTATATGAGATGGCAGTTGGAAATAAAGGAAATTCCACTATGACAAGAGGCATCTAACGGAGGATGAATCTCTTGGTATAGATTTAGAAAAAGGAACCTAAAGGCTAGCTATCAAAAACATAGCACCAATCAAGGGTGAATTCTGAACCAGAAACCAATAAAAACATAACAAGTATAATCAATGTGAGAAGGAGAACCAACAAGATGAATTCCTTCTTTTACTTAAAGATTATTACTAGCAGCAAAACACATCCATGAATATGAAATACAAGAAAACATATTGAACATAAAAAACATGATGAATCTCGGCTATCCAAGAAAACATGTTCTGCTTGTATTAAAATTCATAAGAAATCACAAAGTTTCCCTGCTACAAAGGCAGGCCCCTCTCTGGCCAGTCAAACCATTATTTTATCCTTTTAACAATATATCTAGATAAATTACATATGAGGCCAAAAAATGGGTCATTCTTTCCAAGATTCCAAAATTAGACATCAGTTACAGAGGGAGTAACTCATCAAAACCGAACTCCTACTTTCTAGGGAGCATTTACAGACAGAAACCAAAATACCTGGGATCGTTATACTAAATTCCACCTGTCTACAGTATCACAAGATCTCCTGAAATATACTCGATTTAGCTTGTCATGTAGTTTTATTTTAGCTTTTCAATCTCTTCCTTTAACGTGTCAAGCCAACTAGGCTGATTTTCTTCAATGCTTTTGACTGTTTCATCTTTAGCCTCCTCCTTTCATTGTTTTTTCTTTTTTCTTACACCAACTTGTGTGTTGTATCCATCTGCATATCCATTAATAATAAAATCCTTCATAATAGGATTCAACCTAATCTCTTTGCCTGATCCTGGACCATCAACAGATTTTCCATGAGATTTTGTTGTTAGGATTTGTGTAGCATGCCTTTCTCTCTTTTTATTTGATAATTCTGTCATATTCTTTGAAATCCCTAATTTTCTGAAAACCATTGAATCTTTCTCCCCGGCTCCCTCTGGTTTTTCAGGAAACATGGGCCTATTTCCCTCAAATTGCACATGAGTTGGACAAGCAATTCAATTTGCAGATATCTCGTTCTGGAATAAGTCGTTAATTTCCCAAAATAGAGTAATATCACCCGGGTTTTGAGTAACAGTCACAATCAATTATAATCATTGGCTACTGACGAAAAATCCTTATAGGGATAACGACCTCTCATGTTTGGCTATCAATTTGAAATGATGAGTATCAAAATGGCTATTTGGCGGTGCTTATTTGGCACTAGCGAACGAATAATACACAAGCAGGGTTCTTGGGGTGATTTGACCCGCTATCAAGTTTCATTGTCACGTGTAGCCTTCGGATTAAACCCAATTAATTTTCATTTAACATGTGATTTTGGGGGTGTGATGGGATGTTTTTTATTCTACCCATTTTTCTCCCTGAAATGCACCTGAATATGACACATACCTTTGTGGGGAAACCAAAGTTGAAATTTCAGGACCGCTTAGATATTTTAACGTCCGCATTGTTTCAAACTCTGAAATCTATCCCAACCATTGATCTCAGTGGATGACAATCTATTTCCTTTCAATCCCAAATTTCTTAACGCCTCCTCCAAAGTTAATCTCTTTTGCCATTTTTTGACCCTCCTCTAGATTTATCTGACTACCAAACCGGTTTAGCACCTCGCTAAACCTTGAAATATCGATTTTACACAAAAAATTTAAATGGTGATAACATGGGCTCCAACTGGGGATCATATCCTCCTAGTGAGGTAGAAAATAACTTGTAGACCCTGTGCCTGATCCATTGAGATGCTCCCAAAACATGTGTGTATCCTGCTCCGACTTGTCACCAATGTCCTCCGAAAACCAAATTTTTCACATTGCTCTCAACTGGATATTGAACATTGAATACACTGCTAAAATATGATTGTAAACACTACTGAGAATATAAACTTAAAAATGCTTGATCAACAAGCCTATTCACACCTACCTACCCTAACTATTAAAATGAACTTCTAATCAAGTGAAATCATAATGGTAATGCAATCATGCAAGAATTTTATCCACTGTTTCTTTTCTTTGCATATGCTTGCTCCAAAGCCTGTTAACTGATAATTCATTCAAGAATTTACCTATAAATTCAAATCTCAAAAAATTAAAAACATTGAGACTGTTTATTGCCTCCAACAAAATTGCAAATGGATCCTCTAAAACATGCATAAACCAACAATCACGTTTCACCCCTTCCACTGCATTCTTTTTTTAATGTGATTTAACTTGTTGATTGCCACCAAGAGGATGAAAAATCTGTTGAGACTGTTGGAAATAAGAATATTTTGAATCATAAGATAGTGTTGACTGAAATGAGCCCCCTAGTGGAAAGCAATCCATATTTAACACTGACTTTGATTGACCATCATATTTATTTCCAAGTTTACAACTCATCATAAGATGCAAATTCTGATTGTTGAAACACTCCATACAACATTCCATAGGGTCATGAAACACATGAGAAAACATTTCTTCTTGATGAATAAAAATAGAAATACAAGCCTCCTTCATAAGTGTTTGTTGTTCTTGCTCTACTTCTTCAGTTCTGAGAACATTTTCAAATGAAATGGCAATGATAGGTTTGTCTACAAAAACATTCATACATCCTTGAACATCTTCAAATCTGACAACTATATTATGTGCATCAAGGCCATCCTCTTGTTCATCAAACAATTCTGATTTGGTTTTATTAACCTTCAGGAAATTTGCTTGAGGACTTTTATTTTGACTTTCAAATGAATGGAGGGAAATAAGTACCTTCTGATAATCTTGTTGTAATTGTGAAAATCTAACAGCATGAACCATTTCACCATCTGGAGTTCCCATAGATGCATTTTCAAAACCATGATCTTCAAAGGAATCAAATAAAACCACTGCCTCTTTATTATCTTTCTGTATTTCTGATTGAATAGTGGCATACATTGTTTCATTGCTTTCTTGAAACTCTATTTCCTTTGTTGAGTCATTGCTTAAAGTCTCCATAGATGCAGTTTCAGAACCCTCATCCCTGTCTAAACCACTTATAATTTGAACAACCACATCATTCATAGGGGAAGAAAAAAAAATTTGAAGAACTTTGTTTTGCTGGAAATTTTGTTGAATATCTTCATCAAGTTTAGGAGAAGGAAAATGACTTTTAACAACAATTTCTTGATCATCTTCCTCTGTTATCTCATGATTTACTTTCAACAATTCAAAAGAAGAAAAACATAATGGAAGATAGTTTTCATTTGCAAGTCCACTGCTTTCTTCATATTCAACACCATGCCTGGAGGATTTCTGATTTCAAACATTATAAACATTTTGTTTTACCAATTTGAAAGAATCAAAACACAATGGCAAGGTTCTTTCACCCGATTCAAAACTTTCTTCATTTTTTTCAATGTTGTCATATGCATATTTTTCAATTTCTTTGGATTGTTGAACACAATCATTTTCAGATTCATCTTCGACCAATGGCTACAATTTTGAACTGACAAGACCTTCTATATGAAAAGTAACAGGGTCATCAAACATATCAGAAGATTGTTGCAATTTCTTGTTAATTTGTTCCAGTGAATCAGTATGATTTGGCATCAACACACATTCATTTTCTTCAACGATGATCTTAGAATTTTATTTCAACAATTTAAATGAAGAAAAAAATAAAGGTAAAGAATTTCATTAAGCCAATTCAGTACTTTCTTCTTTGTAACTGTGATATGTAGGTTGATTTCTCTCATTATACTGCTAAAAAGGAACATTTTCTGATAGAGAACATGTAGTTGGTTGTTCAAGGAGGTCAACATTGTTTTCATCATCATATTCATCATATATAGGAAAATCAACAACATATACAATATTATCTAACAAGGAAAAGATTGGAGCATCAGCCTGCTCTTCAACAAGTTGATTTGCAAATTCATCTTCTTTACTGTCTACAAATGAATACATAAAACAATCAGCCCCATACTTATCATGAGATGAATCGGAAGCTAAATTAATGCTTTCCATTCCAATAAGAGGAATATATTCTTCTGAAAATTTATTATCATTTAAAACGTCAAGAGGGCATATGATATTATTAACTCTCTGCTCAAGATTTAAATCAATTGTTTTATGTTCATATTCACTGTCATGTTCTTTAGCATCCAACTCCTCATTTCGAATCTATTTACATGCTTGGATATTTTGTTGAATCTCTTGAGCATCGTTAAGAATTTTTCATAATGACTTAGGTCTTCTTTCCACCAGGAGGAAAGATAAATCTGGATGAAGAGTTGTTGCATAATGGAGCATGGTAGCAACTTCAGTGGGTTGAATTTATTTGCGAAAATTGTAATAAATACTGGAAAAACTTATGCTGAATGTAGAAATAGTTTCATTTCTCTACCTTTTTAAGGCATAAAACTATGTAAGTTATAGATCCAAAGATTTCTTCTTGCCGCAAAACTTCAAAAAAACATTCTTCAAGTCCTCCCATGAGATAATTATCTTTGGCTGCAAATGTTTAAACCAGTATTTGGTATCCCCTTTCAAGGATTGAGAGAAGGCTCTCATACAAACATCATCATGATCAATCTCAAACAAATCTACAAAATGTTCAAAATCTTGGATGTGTTTTCCAGCTGTGATAGTATTAGGTTCTCCATCAAACATAGATAAGTACTTATAGTGTTTTGGAGGAAAATCATGAAGGATGTGAGGTAATTTTAAAGGACTGTATCTATGTTGAATATTGGAGGGTGTTGGATCAAGTACAAGAGGTGAGACATCAGCCTTGGTTTCATGAGGCTCATCAACTTGGATATGGTCATCACATGGCTCAAATGGAAGATTTTGATCAAAATCAGTGATACGGTGAGGATATGTATGTACAAACTTAAGAGGAGGATATATTATTGCAATATTATCATGATCATCATTTGAATGTAGTAGGTAAAGAAAAAATTGTTTAGCATGTTCAGGAAAGAACAAAAGGTAATTAATAACAAAAAATATTATGTCTTGGAAAAAACTCAGCTTTAGGTATTTGTTTTCTCCCATGATGTCCTTTCATACCTCTGTCAAGGGATATCATATTCCAGTGGAGTCTTTGAATTTCATTTGAATCTTGAGTGGATTCCCCATTAAAATATTCAGGATACTAAGTCTTTGGACAGTGGAGTCGCCATGAAAAATTTGAATTCTAGATTCTTGAAAATGGAGTCACCAGGTGAATGATGTACAACCTTTATGTGTCTGAATATTTTTCACCATCAGTACTCAGATCTAAAATTTGTCGTTCCTCCTAGGGAATATTTCACCTTCGATCCCCAGCAACGATGCCAGAATGTTAGCACTCTGTAAATATTTTCGGATGATAAACAAACGACAAAGGTAACTATTTCAACCAACTTTATCTTGGATTTTGACCCTTTCAGCCAGAGAGGGCTCTCTCAAACATGTAGGGAGTGGAAATACTCAAAAAGATCTAGAAATGGATACAAAGAGGTCAGAATCTATGATAAGGAATGTTTCTTTAAAGGGGTTGGTAGGAAAAACAAAAGAATAGGGCCATTGGGCAATGGGGTCAACTCCTAAAATCATATGAAAATTTTCAAGCTATGTATTCCTAAGGGAACATAAGAAAAATAGTCATTGTGTTCATCCAAATAAGATATATGAGATGGAAGTTGGAAACAAAGGAAAGACCACTATGAAAAGAGGCATCTAACAGAGGATGAATCTCTTGGTATAGCTTTATAAGAAGGAACCTAAAGGATGGTTACTGAAAACAAACCACCAATCAAGGGTGAATTCTGAACCAGAAACCAATAAACACATAACAAGTATAATCAATGTGAGAAGGAGCACTAGCAAGATGAATTCCTTCTTTTACTTAAAGATTATTACTAGCAGAAAAACACATCAATGAATATGAAATACAAGAAAAAATACTGAACATAAACACCATGATGAATCTCGGCTATCCAAGAAAACCCTCTCTGCTTGTATTAAAATTCATAAGAAATCACAATGTTTCCCTACTACAAAGGTAGGACCCTCTCCGGCCAGTCGAACCATTCTTTTATATTTTTAACAGTATATATAGATAAATTACATATGAGGCCAAAAAATGGGTCATTCTTTCCAAGATTCCAAAAATAGACATCGATTACAGAGGGAGTAACTCATCAAAACTGAACTCCTACTTTCTAGGGAGTAGTTATAGACATAAACCGAAATACCTGGGATATTTCTACTAAATGCCACATGTCTATAGTATCACAAGATCCCCTGAAATATACTTGATTTATCTTTTCATGTAGTTTTATTTTATCTTTTCAATCTCTTCCTTTAACGTGTCAATCCAACTAGGTTGGTTTTCTTCAATGCTTTTGATTGTTTTAGCTTTAGCCTCCTCCTTTCGTTGTTTTTTCTTTTTGCTTACACCAACTTGTGTGTTGTATCCATATGCATATACATTAATAATAAAATCCTTCATAATAGGATTCAACCTAATCTCTTCGCCTGATCCTGGCTCATCAACATATTTTGCATGAGATTTTGTTGTTAGGAGTTGTGCAACATGCCTTTCTCTCTGTTTATTTGATAATTTTGTCATATTCTTCGAACTCCCTGATTTTTTGAAAATCGTTGAATCTTTCTCCTAGGCTCCCTTTGTTTTGACAGGAAACATGGACCTACTTCCCTCAAATTACACATGAGTTGGATGAACAATTCGATTTACGGATATCCCATTTTGGAATAAACTGTTAATTTCCCAAAATAGAGTAATATCACTCGGGTTTTGAGTAACAATCGCAATCAATTATAATCATTGGCTAATGAAAAAAAATCCTTATGGGGATAACGACCTCTCACGTTAGGCTATAAATTTGAAATAATGAGTATCAAATAAGTTATTTGGCGGTGCTTATTTGGCATTGCGCGAACAAATAGTACACAAGAAGGGTCCTCGAGGCGATTTGACCCGCCGTCAAGTTTCATTGTCACGTGTAGCCTTCATATTAGAGCCAATTAATTTACATTTAACACGTGATTTCAGGGGTGTGATGGGGTGGTTTTGAGTCTACCCACTTTTCTCCCCGAAATGCACCTGAAGATGCCACGTACCTTTGCGGGGAAACCACGGTTGAAATTTCATGACTTCTTAGATATTTTAACCTCCACGCTACTTCAAACTCTGAAATATCTCCCAACCGTTGATCTCAGCAGATGGTGATTTATATCCTTTCGAGCCCGATTTTCTTAACACCTCTGCCAAATTTAATCTCTTTTTCTATTTTCTTACCCTCCTCCAAATTTATTTGACTTCCAAACCGGTTTAGCACCTCGCTAATCCCTGAAATATCGATTTTACACAAAAAATTTAAACGGTGATAACATGTTCTATGAAGAAAGCCCCAGGGATTAATTATTTTAGGTATCCCAGTGCATTTCGATGGTAATGCCCTGGTGTTTACATGAAAAATTCCCCAGTGCTTATACGACACACGTCCTAGTGCTTAAATATTTTACTTCCCCAATTCTTTTGCATCTTATGAGCCCAGTGCTTGAAATTAAGTGTACAACACCAGTGTTGTATGTGTATGTAAGTACCAGTGCTTGTGCCTTATAAAAACCCACTTATTTATAAACATCCACTAACTCCTCTAGCCGCCCAAATGTTTTTAGTTATAATCAACTTCCATTATAGTATCTGCAAAAACATCCTATATTGATAAAATATGTTGTAGCAGAGGTTTTTTTGATCATTTTTGTGAATTTTGTAACATTAGAAAACTCCACTATAACCTCCACTAAAAGGTTTTTTCCTTGTAGTGTCTCCTCCACCCATCAAGTTGAGAAGTTCAATGCAATCATCTCAGATTCCTCTCAAGAATAAGACATTTTGTGTCTCAAGAGAAAACCTCATTTCCTTTCCCTCTGCAAATTATAGTTGAATCTTTCAATGTAATCCTCAAGAATATCATCTTCATGTTGTGTCATATCGAAGACTTCCTCCCTCCTTTATTTATCCTTACAATAATCTTAGTACTTTTCTAGGAATTTATACGTCATCCGGTCCCATGTGAAAATTGTGTCCCTACCAAGGCTCATGAACCAACATAGTGCAATGTTCTTGAGTGTGGAAGGGAAAAGTTTTGATTTATGGGAATTAGACACGTAATCATAACTTCTGTAAAGAACACTAAATTTTAATAGGAAGGTGTCAGGATATTCTTTATATAGACCATGAAAATTTGAAAAGAATGAATGAGCGATATTCTTCATTTTGGTCTCTTCATTTGATCATCTAATTGGAAATCCGAAGGCAAAGGTCTCTTATTTGAAAATTTTGTTTGACATTTCCTTCCAAGGGTTGTCTTTTTCTTCTGAAGGTGCTTTAGGAAACATGAACTCCCTGAAGTGGCATTTTTAATTGATGAAATATTCTGAAGGAGGAACCTCTATGTGCATAGAACCCTGTACGATTTCATATTCTTGAATGGATGTCTCATGTCTCTTCTTGGAAAGAAAAATTGTTGTAATTGACAAATAGTTTGACTGACTAAGCTACTTTAGTTCTTGAGAATGACCTGAACTGTTAGTTTTCTGGAGATTTTTGGATGAAATAACAAATATACCTTATTGATATCTAACTCTGTGCATAGAAAATATTAGAAAATCATCCTAAAAATTGCTAAAAATAAATTATATCACTCATCCTACTGTAATAATAATCCAAACAATAGAAAAACAACATATATTCTTTTGACAGATCCTCATATATGACACCAAAAATGATAGACTTTTCAATTACTTCCTAATTAATTTAGTAGAGAACTGAAGTGTTGTGCATTTAATTATCAATCTGAGGTTGTATTGAACTTACGAACTGTCATACACCATATATGAAAGTATAATGGTGTAATTGTCAATGAGTTTTAGTAATTTCAAATGAATTTCACAAAGAAGGATATCAAAATCCCTTAGCAATTCATCGAATTAAACTGTATCAAATCTACAATTAGTAGGAATAGAAACACACTTTTCCAGAAACGTAAATGTCACACTTGAGAGAAAGTAAATCACTATTGCAAGAAAGTAAATCACACTTGCAGGGAAAATAAATCACACTTGTAGGAAAGTAAAGATCACATTGGTAGGAAAGTAAATCACACTTACAGGAAAGTAAAGATCACACTTGTAGGAAAATTAGTAAATATCACACTTGCAGGAACGTAAAGATCACACTTGATGGAAAAATAAAGATAACACTTGTAGGAAAAGTAAAGATGACTTGTTCAAGTATTTAAGATGACCTTAATTATTGTGACAATTGTGTTATGGCTCATGTACTCAAGCTTCAAGAATCAAAACACACAATTGCTAACTAGAAAGCCAAATGATGTGTAGTATATTTGTAGCAACGAGAGTTGCAGTAAATGGAGTTGCATCAATCAGACTTGCAACAACGAGAGTCATAGAAACACAAGTTACAACAATCACAAATGTGTTCAACTGGAATCACAATAAGTGAAATATACAACAAAGTTAAATGATGAATTACAGGAAATAAATTAAAATGAATAAAATATTATACAACTACACATTAGGAAATAAAAAGAAAAGACAAGGTTTTGCAATGTCGGCATGGGATGGAAATAATAGAGTTGCAGGAACGACAAAATGACAAAGTTGCAACATAATTTTAATAGAGGAATTGTTGGAAATAAATGAAAATAAGGAAGAGAGGATATATCTATGCAGTCATCACCCAGAAAAGGATGTCCATGCAATGTTAGTTCTGAGCTACAACAATCAATCAGTTGATTTAACATGGGAATTGTTGGAAATAAATGAAAATATGAAAAATATGCTACATGTATCCACTCACGACTCAAGAAATAGTACCCTGCAATGTTAGTACTATGTTACAACAATCCCAAGCTACAATAATGGAGAACATCAGAATTACAACAACATGTTAATAAAGGAATTACTTGAAATAAATGAAAAGATGCAAAATATGTTATGAGTTCTTCTACAAAGTATAGTAGATACAAACAATACCAAGCTAAGGAGGGAGCCCTGCCTCCTTAGACAAGGTAGTGGTATAAAAATGCAGTAGACACTCAAACACTTAACACAACATTAGTTGAATAGGAATGAAACATATTTTTTATTAAACATATATATGTAGATCAATACAACTATGGTTTACAAACTTTCTGTTGCTTTTCCTCCATCCCTTGGCTCAGAGAGAACAAACGTATTTATACAAAATGAATTTTTCCTAAATGAGATAATAAAATTGATGGATAAACACAATAATCCAAATGTATCATCTTGTTACATTGCATTTTCCAAAAGAGGGAAAAAAATAGGTGAGTAATAACTAAATTATCCACAACAAGTGGTGGTTGAGTTTCTATTCCTTTCTGGCACTTGATTTCCCTTGTTGTGTTCCTGAGAGGTTGTTGGATGACTGGTTGATCCTTTGTGACAACTTTTTGGATGATTGACGAGTTTTTGCGGAATTGTAGAAAAAATCTATAGTGAGAGTTTCAACACAACGAGAGTTGCAACACTATGAGTTGCATCACTGGGAGTTGTAGCAATAGCCAGAGTCACAACACTAGGAGTTGCAACAAAGAGAGTTGTAGTAGCTATAATTGAATAAGAATTGAAGCTCTCATGTTGGGAAGGTACATGTGTAGCTTTGTTCTTGTAAAGCATTGTTAGCACAGAAGTTGATAATCTATTGAAAATGCATAAGAACAAGTATTGAAATGCCATGTTGAGTGAATGATTATACCTTGACCAAAAATGCATCATTGTGGATGGAAAGTGTATTAATATGGAAATGGAAATGGGAAAAAGGTGTAGAAAAAGTATTGGATGGGTTATATAAATATATAATTTTGAGCACCTGTCAAGAATCTTCTCCACTTTTTCTTTCACCATTAAAGGATGGTGACTTATGCTTCCTAAGCTCTCCTTGCAAGCTATGCAACTTATATCCTCTTCTTTGATGCCTAATAGGAGACACTTTTTGATTTCTCCCTGAATATTCAGATGTATGAAACTTCTTGGCTTAGTGATTAGGTGATTGATGTCTATGAGTTCTACTATCACTTCTTGAGTGACTAGATAGTCTATATTTATCTATCCTTGCATAATGTCTTCCTTCTTCCTCATGTATTCATCCTGATCCATTCTTCACTTGTCTCTGTAACTGATTCGATATTTGCATCAACTAAGTATTTATTTGATTATGCTCCTCTTGTTCTCTCATTCTCTTCTCATTGCCATCTTTATAATTCTACACTTCCATTTTCAAACTTCTCATAGTCTCTACCCATTCTATTGGTTCCACTCTTCTCTTACGTCCATTATATTATGTCTCTACATTACCCAAACTGACATGTTTTCCTTTGGATTCTTTCTCGTGAATATATGATCCCTCTACATCCTCCATGTCTCTAATATGCAATCCCAAGATTGAACTGATATGTTTATACCCCTAATTCTAGAAAATGTGAAAACAACCGTTTTTGTTAGAGTTAGGCATATTATAAAAAAAATTGCAATTAATGCTACATGTGATTCTTCCTCTTGATTCATGAAGAATCTTACTACACTTATTTAAATTGTAACATCTCAAGGTTATTCCCCTCTGAATCATATTTCCAATGACTATTCCCATGCCTTGATCTAAGCTCTGAGATGAAAGTTATGGCTTCCTGAAAAATCCATTTTCACCCAAATTATACAATTTCTGTCAATTAATGCCAAAAAATCGCTATCAAATAACAAAAAAATTCTTGATGGGATTCGAATACGACTTTTATTTTTAGAGAATTTTTTCCAAAACCTAGATTCCTGAATATCCAGATTCAGATCCAGTCATATAATTCTCTTTAAATTTCTTTTGACACCCAGATCTACAGACATACGGATCTGAATACGAGCTAAATAAGGTTTTAAAACACTTTCCTGACACCTGGATATCTGGATATCCATCGTTGGATTACTAAGAGGGGGGGATGAATGAGTGATAGATATTTTTAATACTTTTAAACCACAATATATAAGCATTTTTTATATTTATGATGAATTTACCATTATCATTCAACAAGTGCAGAATAAATGAACCATGAAAAATGAGAAAAAATACACATACACAAAACCAATATTTTTACATGGAAACCCAATGTGGGAGAAAACCATGGAATGTTTTTTCT
This sequence comes from Picea mariana, assembly GCA_032191745.1. NCBI lineage: Eukaryota > Viridiplantae > Streptophyta > Pinopsida > Pinales > Pinaceae > Picea > Picea mariana. The sequence goes on from JASDQU010252423.1 coordinate 14,374, forward strand.
TATATGTCTTCAAGAATTACATTCATTGGAAGCACCAACTTCCTTTTTTCTCTAGTTGCAATTGAGAGGCTCCAACCCGCTATATTTTCAGGCTACAACCTGAGGGAATCTCCAAATCCCCAATTCTTCGGCTATAACTAGAAGGAGGCTACAACCCCCTATATTCTCTAGCTATAACTGAAAGGTTGCTACAACCACCTATCCTTTCCTCGTCCAACTTCCCTGAAATATAAGTGTCAAATGATGAAAACACTTTCACACTGTCACTATGAGATATACCATTGTAAACTTGTACCAATCTGTGCCAACCACATGTAACCAACCTATACAAATAACCTGTAAACAACCTATACCATAATTCAGCCTATACCAACAAATACCAACAAGTACACAACCTGTATATGGTGCATCTCATGTATGTACGTGGTCTGTCTATACTTCATCTCACATATGTACGTGAACTGTCTATACTACAGCCTCTGTACGTATGTGGCCTATCTATACTACATCCTCCGTACACCTTCAAAAATATATGGTTTTCACCTTTATGGAACTCAAACACTTTGTTGCCTCTGTCACATAAACCTGTAACATGTCATTGTGTCCAATCTGTAGTTTTACCCTATGCATAAATCATCATACATATCCCTTAACCAAGTGCATATATGTCTCTCTAGTCATGTGCCATACATATGTATACAATCATGATCAAGTGTAACAACCCTCAAATGGACTAGAAATCAAACCCTATTTGATATGTAGCCTCAAACTACACCAACAACTTCACCAACACATGACAACAAAAAAACCTCAACCATGTACCATGAAAGAAAATATATTCCTCAACTCTCAACCCAACAAGATGTAACAATGATGAATACCAAATATATCAGTTCTGTAATTCTATAGATCTAGTTCGTACAATAAGTGCCATACAACCAACATCCCCTCTAGGGAAAATCCTCAAACTCCCATAACCATGTCTCATGTAGAAAACAATATCCAACTACAGATAAGAATATGGAATACCTTTTGAACCTGTAGATAGATCTTCTATACCTGATCACTGTAGACCTTCCTAGGAACTTTCTTTCAGACTCTGAGAACTTGGAACTCTCATCCACTAAATCTTTCATTGATTTTCCCAATTGTACACGTGCTCCTTCACTGTCAGCCCATGTATGTATGCGGCCTATTCCACTGTTACCCACATACACCTCAAAAACTAGAGTTTTTTCATTGTTTTCTGCAACTTCGAAACTTTCTCTGTCAACCCTTCTTTCTACCTCAGACTTGCGTAACTTTAGATGTATCAATGAGTACATGCATTAAGCCTTAAAAAATAATAGATATTCAATGTGATCAATAGGTGCTAATAGGAGACCCTTTCTCTCTTATTTATACTCTCTTTTATGGATAACCCACTTCTAACCACTTGTCCACATACAACCACTTTATCCACAAATAGTAAACTCACCACTTCTAGTTGCAACTAATTTATTTTTTATTATTTTCTTTTTGCAACAACTTAACTCATGATTAACTCCTAGTTACAACCACTTTGACTAGTAAACTTCTTCTAGGATTTTCTAGAATAAATTGACTTATTTGACCTTCTAGGGGCTTCTAGATAACTCATGAGTGTTCTCCAACTTCACAAGGCCATAACACTCTAACCATGAGGAGTTATGTGGAATTCCACATATCACACAAAATGACATGACATGTATTATCCATATAGAATAGTCTTACCTGCAAATACGCTAATATTCATACTGTTGACTCCTAAAATCATCATGAGGTCACCATCCTACAAACAAATGCAAGGCAAATATAATTTTTGC
>JASDQU010252424.1:5119-16024 GCA_032191745.1 Picea mariana
TTCCCCTGTGCCAACAAATGGTTCCGTTGCTAGGACCTGAAACTGTGATTGCTGGGAAATGAGAAAAGAAAAATCTATGTGCAAAGATCTGACCTGAAAATGTGATTGTTGGGAACTGAGGAAAAAGAAGCTTTGTGCAAAGATCTGACCTGAAATTGTGAAATTTCTGTGCATAGATCTGTCGCTCTAGTGTGCAGTATTCTACTTGATTTGTGAAGCTTTGTGCTAAAGAAAGAAGTCTGATCAGAAGAAAAGAGGTAAGATCTGAACACTTTGTCCTCTGATAAAGGTAAGTATAGTGAAAAAGTTTTAGATTTGAACGCTTTGTGCTCTGATAAAGGTAAGAATAGTGAAAAGTTTTAAGATCTGGAAGCTTTGTGCTCTGCTAAAGATAAGATTAGTGGAAATTTTTGTTTCTAAAGTATGGATCTAGGTATGTTTGATAAGATTTTTCCTAGCTTGAAAACTAGGGCACTGATAGAAGAAAGAAGATTTGATATGAGTAGATCTGATAAGAATAGTGAAAGATATGTTATACCTATGCATAGAGAGAATGTTTGGACTAACAAATGGATGTAGGATCCTATAAATAATTTTTTGCAGGTTAGCTACCATAATCCTAGCGCGCAGTACAGAAGAGGCTGGGGATCATTTAAAAGAAAGAGAGGATTAACCCTTTGTTACAGTTGCAGAAGGCCGAGACATTTGGCTAAGGAATGCCTTGGTAGAAGACCTAGTTGCCTCTGTTGTAAAGCTCTGGACCATGAAGTATTGGATTTCCCTAGAATGATTGCTAAAGTTGAAAGAATGAATATGAACCAAGAGAACCCTAAAGCAGATCCAAAAACTGAGATTATGACAGAACCCCAGAAAGAATCTGAGAAAGTATTGTTACAGATGAAAGAAACCCTGAATGACCACCGACATTTCAGTTTATCAGAGGTATTTAAAGAAAAATAATGCATTGAAGCAAGAATAGGAGACTTTGACGTTAACTGTGCTCTGGATGAGGAAACACAGGTGAATATCATGACATAAAGAACTTGGAAACTTTTAGGGGAGCCTGTTATGACTCCTTCATTGGGAGGAATATGATTATTCAGAGGAAAGATGATAACCCTATGTGGAAGACTTACCAGGATACTATGAGTGCTCATGGATCTTCGACAGAGGAAGAATTTGAAGTTGTTAAATTTATTGAGAACAACGCTCCATTTGCTATGTTATTAGGAAAACCATGGATTGAAAAAGATCATAGTAGAAGGAAAGAAGAAGAAGTTTTAGAATAAAAGAAGCAAGAGTTGAAAGATTTCATGACTAGGAGGATCGCACACTTGATTGAAGAATGGGAGAACCGGGCGAAGCTATTTCAAACCAGAGACGTGGATGTCGAAGATGGAAGAACATTAGAAGACCCACAGAAGACTGAAGCACCTATTCCAGATGCAAATGAATTATTACCCCTGATTTCTAGGAAAGAACCTCAACAACGCAAAGTTACTCTGCCGAAAGAAGATAAGAATCAAAATGGAAAAAGGAATTCTGAGACGAAGCTGACTAGAAATAAGGCTAGAAAACTAAGCAAGAAAAGAGCTAAGCTTGAAAAGTTATAGAAGGTTCTCGAGGGAACTTCGCAGAAGGAAAATTTGAAAAATTGGAGCTTCGCCGGAATATCAGAACGTCACATGGCACTTCGCTATGGCGAAGCAATATAGTTGTTGAGAACAGTATAACCGTTCGACCGACGGCCTGAGCAGATAGAAATACCTTGAAGCAAGTACAAGGCGACATTATAGAATAACGCAGAATTGCAGAACAGGAGAAGGTTGCTCTCCAGGCCAAGTTTGAAGAAGAGAAAGCACAAATGCAGCAAGAGAAAGAACAATTGCAAGCAGAGAAGCTCGAAGTAAAAGAAGCAGTTAACAGAGAACTCCTCTTTGTAACAAGATTAGAACTACAGGCTGACGACCGAGTCACGCATCAAATAGAGCAGCTCGCAGAAGCTGTCCAGCAGCTACATCAATGAATATCATATTTAGAGCTTTGCACCGTACCTGACACCCCATAGGATGTAAGAGATCAAAGGGAAGCAATTACTCGAAGTGCAGTTGAAAGAATAAAAGTCCTTGCCCTGGAATGCAAGCAATTGAGTGATCATAGTGCCTAGGCATACGAGCAACTCACCGAGAATCTAGAATTGAAGGCACTAGAGTCATAGCTCCAGGAAGTGAAGTATCAAGCAGAGACAATACAGGCACAGTTGAAGCCCCTGTCAGTTGTAGAAATAATGAAGCGATCCCAAGAGCAGCGCACTGCCCAACAGCAGGTCCACACTATTCAGAGCAGAGTTATGGAAGTAACTCAGAGGCTCCAACCTGTACAGGACAAGGCTTACCAACTGTTCAGAGAAATCGAAGGCCGAGGAGCGGAACTGGAGCAAGTTGTCACTGTAGCTAAACAATGCCTAGAGGGACCTGTCAACGAAGCAGTCATACAAGAGTTCACTAAACAGGAGGTCGTAGCACAACAACAAGTCGAAGCAGCTCGAGCCAAGATTGAGGCTTTTGAAGCAAAACTAGTCAGATCAAAGTGACTCGAAAAGAGTCATAGGTGACTGTTGGCCCTTGACCAAGTGCTGAGGATTCTTGGTCATGTTTGACCTAATTTTGGGACTTCGACAAGCTGTCGAAGGTGAAGCGCAAGACGAAGCAGAGATCACGGGATCTTGTCCCCTTTTAGGTCCCTTTTTGGGATTTAGGATTATGTAACGGGTATGGGGATGTCGGCCCATGGGTTTACCCATGCTTAGGCCTAGTTTGTATGTATAAATAGATGCTAAAACAATGTAGTGAGTACGAATGGCTAAGTGCTAGAGTGGATCTGTGTGATCACGAATTGTAAATGCTTTGTGCATACTGTGTGAGACTTGCAGAGCTGAGTGCAAGTGACTGTAGAAGGCTTTGTGCTGTAACCTAGCTCGGGGAAGGAGGATCTAGCGAGGTGCACACAGATCTCCTGTCCTATGCAGAGTAGGGATTTTGTGGCTTTGTGCATGTAGACGATTGAATGAATATAACAAAGAAGAGAAGAGTTGGTGAACGTAGCCCCAGGGTGGGGGTGAACCACGTACATGCTGTGTTGCTTTGCTCTGTGCGATGTATTGATGTGTTTATATGTTTTCCTGATTAGTGCTTTAACATAGATGAATGATAGATGGATATGTTGATGCTTAGTGCTTAATATTGTGGATGAATACTAGATCTGACTTATATACATGTGCTTAGTGCTGAATATGTTAAGATCTGATCTTTTTCATCATGCTAAGTGCTGTTAGATACTAGATCTAAATGAATACTGAACTGTATTGTGATTAGGGTTTAACTGCGCTGTAACTAAGAACTGAATATTGATGAGTATAATTGCTGAGTGCTCTGTTAAGTAATTAGGATCATAGATCTGTGTCCCAACAGAGGTTGCAGACATTGGAGTCTTGCAACCACACTTGCCTCTACCTCGGGTGAGACTTCATTTGCTTCACAGGTGACGCTGAAAGGGCCGGTAGTTAGGGTTTTGTTGGTGCGTTGTTGTAGCGTTGAACCCCGGGTCTGCCCCTATGCCAACAATATGCCCTCCAATCGTTAAGATTTCAGCTTGGTAGCCTTCATTGTCCTTAGCTTTCCCGATTGTGAGTTGAATAGCCCCAAATTATATGTCTTTTATAGGAAAAACTTCATCCTTTATAAAAATGTTTTGAATGTTTTCTATGGCATTAAGGGATCCATAAATATTTTTAAGATAGGAATTCTAGTCCCTTAAGAAATCATATTATTTTTTTTTTTAGTTTTACAAGTTGGAATTCGCTTACAAAATTTCTTAGAATCTAACTTAGATAGGTGCAAAAGCTTCTCCGGCTTTCCATTTATATAGTATCTTTTTTCCTTTTAATTAGAACTTTGTATAGATTTCTCTTATCGAATTTTAATAACTCATTATAAATAACCCTGTCAACTTTACACTCATTATCATAACAATAAATTCCTTAATTTTAATATTAATATAACCTAAAAAAATACCCTTTTTATCTATAAGTTGGTCTGTACAGTAATGTTTGTACCGTCTTGGTAAACAAGAAGGGATTGAAATTTCCTTGTTCATAGTGGTTTTGACCCCGTTGTCCTTACAACATTTAACAACGCATGATTATGAACCAACATAAACATATTTATTTTGAGTAATAAAGAAGTTGAACATAGAATTTGGGTAAATTACATTTGAATCAAAATGTTCGAGTTCTGAACAACCAGTCCATCCAAATTAGAAGGTAGTTGAAAGAGGCTCGAGTCCACGCGAGTGTTGTGATTAAAGGTTAAACCGTGAGTATGGTTATGGCTGTGTGCGCGTGGTGTACTTGTATTATTAGGTGTCATGAGCACGCTGAGCAGTTAACAGAAGAACAAATGATATATTATTCTTGTTTCGATTGCTGGCATGCACGGCATTGGCTGGTTGTTGGAAAGAACTGCACGCATTTTCTGCTCCTTGATCCTCAGCAGAATCAGCATGCATGCCACAGCATTCTCATTCCTTCCACTACTTGAAATCAAATTCAGCAGCTTATATTTGAAGCCCTCAACTGAACTGATTGAACCCACCTTCTGTATTGGCTCATTAATGGCAACTATGCCTTCCAGATTTATTTTCGTGTTAATACAGGTTTTGTGGTTGTTTCTTGAATTCGTGAGAGGGGAGGTTTATGTAGTATTGATGAGAGATGAGCCTGTCGTCGCTTACAAGGGTTCAATTCCAGGATATCCTGCTACTGCTTCATTCTCAGGCGTCAAGGTGGATGTCACCAGGTCTGTAATTTATGTGATCAATATTCTTCTACAATGTGTCCCGAAATGAATATTTATAAATATTGGTCGTTGGCAGCCAATATGCAGACTTATACCGGAACTATTTAATCAAAAGCCACAATATGGTGCTCGAGAATACGCTCCAAAATGGCACATACAGTAAACTGTATAGTTACCATCACCTTGTCAATGGTTTTGCTGTGGAGACTAATTCGGCCGAGGTATGTAACTCCTCAKTTTATGGTTTTGTCTGYCTSTTTTGTACCACATTTGAAAATMAAAAGGTCTTTTRCTGTAGGCGGCAGAACGCTTGGCRGTSGCAGAAGGGGTTCGGTGCATTCAGACAGACAGGAAGATTAAAAAAATGACCACCCACACTCCTGATTTCCTAGGTATCTCCTCTCATGTGTGGCCTCTACTCGGTGGCGCTCACAACTCGGGGGAAGGAGTGGTGATTGGGTTGATTGACACCGGTATCAACCCCATTCATCCGAGCTTCTCCAACTCTCAGTTAACTGATGGAGCCCTTTCCAGGGGACGCAATAATCCCAAGGACGGACACAGGAATTACACTGGTAAATGCGAGGTGGCCAGAGAATTCCCGAAAGGTTCTTGCAATGGGAAGATCGTAGGTGCGCGGCATTTTGATTTATCAATAAAGGCAGCAGGACAATTTAATGCTACGGCAGATTCTGCCTCTCCATTTGATACTGGTGGCCATGGAAGGTAATATATGTAATCGATCGTACAGTAATAAATGCTGGGTAGAGGATATAGATGGGAGTGGACTAACTGGGGAGCAATCCTCCCTGCAGAGTTACTTTTTTCGCAGGTTTCTTGGTGGTTTAATTTTAAATTTTTGGTTAATCTAAAATTTTGATCCATTTTTTTAACATTTGGATTGATTTAAAATAGGACAAAACTCCTGAAGTAAGGTTCTGAAATGTATAAAATTTTGATCAATGCGAAACTCAAACTACACAGAAAAATCTAATCAGATTCAAACCCATTTATTTTGGTTTGAAAAAAAAATCTGTTTACTCCCAAATTAACCTAACCTACACCATATAGATATCCTTGAATTCTAGGGCATTTCACAAAAATGTCTATGCTCTCTGTCCAAAAACATTTATAAGTGTACACAGCTCCCATATTATCATATATATGACTAATGCTTTTATCATTTTCAATGAATAGCCATACAGCCTCAACTGCCGCTGGAAATCACGGGGTTCCTGTGACCATAAACGGTTTCAACTACGGATATGCAAGTGGCATGGCACCTGGGGCTCAGTAAGAAAAAATAATACCTCTATTTTCCTTGGACGTGGAATCTTCTGACCTAGTGGATGCCCATAATAACATGATCGTTGGTGAATTTACAGGATTGCCGTCTATAAAGCAATTTATTCCGCGGGAGGATTCTTGGCAGATGTTGTAGCTGCAATTGATCAGGTTCACTTCATATACTCACATATTGTATTACAGAATATTTGGATTGGACTGTGAGGTGGTCCATACTGGTTATTTCAAAATGTCCTTTTTCACAAGTTATTTTTGAAAGTTATATAAAAATTTAAAAATAAGTATCAATGAATATAGTATTGAATGTTGGGAAAGCAATTAGATTCGATGATATTGGCCGTCATGAAATATTTCTAGTATACTTTCCATTTAGAACAAAATTGATAGTATTGAGAAAAGAAAATGGTTTATGTTCATCATCATCCTTTTTAAAAAAAAATTAGTTTTTTTAAAAAATAGTATCAATAAATGATGAAATACAATTAGCAATATACAACTTGTTACATAGTATTGAATGTTGGGAAAGCAATTAGATTCGATGATATTGGCCGTCATGAAATATTTCTAGTATACTTTCCATTTAGAACAAAATTGATAGTATTGAGAAAAGAAAATGGTTTATGTTCATCATCATCTTTTTTAAAAAAAATTTAGTTTTTTAAAATCTTAGTTTTTAAAAATTTTAGTCTAAATATTCTACGAAATAATTATTTCTGTATAATTCTAGTACCTCAGGATTTTTCTAGCAGGCTGAATCTATTTCTGCATTCAGAAATGAATTTTAAATAACAAAAAATAGTGATTTTGTGCCAATTTTCTTCGAACAGTTAAACAATACCCTTAAAAAAACCTCAAAGATGTTGATGCCAAAATTCTTAGATTTCTTTTTAATATTTTTAAGCTGACTATATCTATCATAACTGAGGTCTAGGGGTGAAGATAGTGATCACTAATTACAATTTATAAATGTTGGTTAACTTAAATTATTAAATTATTTATAGAAAACACATTACTTGAAATCATTGATTGGTGGTTAATAAGGGGGTAGATTTTTAATATTTCCAAATGTATCTAGACCTTAGGATGTAGGTTTCCTTATGAAAAATATAAACACTTAATAAAATATAATTTTAGGTCTTAGTAAAAAGTTGTTTCCTTAAGATGTAGGTTTCCTTATGAGGAATATAAACACTTAATAAAATATAATTTTAGGTCTTAGTGCAAAAGCAAAAGGTTGTTTCACCTCTTATCCAAATAAAATGTAAGCAACTCACTTATTAAATAAAACCTTATTCAATAAATCTAATAATAAAGAATATTTTTATTTTTTTAATCTATAATAAAACTTTTATATTATATTGTTTTATTTTAAAAATTGGTTTTTATTAAAGTGTAATTAATATTTATATTTTATAAATCTCTATTACATTTTTTTATTTAAAATATCTATATATTTATATTAAATATATATTTTTTAATTAAAGAAAAAAGAAAAAAAGAAAATATTATAAAATAATCATCAATTTTAATTGAAGATTTAAAATATATTTTTATTTAGAAAATATAAAGTATATCTTTATTTTAATTAGTGTAAAAAATAAAATCAACATTACTAAAATAGAAACAAATTCTCACATCTTTGTGACACTAAAAAAGTTAAAAATGAAAAAAAAAAGTCTGTTAGAATGTCTTACATATATTCTCAATAGATCACAAATTCAAATGTTTGTTATAATACCTAACTTAGTTACATTTTAACTCATCCAAATTATGGTTAAATATATATAATCTTTAAAAGATAAAGAGGAAATTAAAATATTATAAGGGATTATCTACCTTAATTTAGAAATTTAAAAGAATATCTTTATTTTAATCAAAATATTGCTAAAATAAAAACAAATTCTCATATCTTTGTAGCATCAAAAAGGTTAAACATAAAAGCAGTTTTTTCTTAAAATGTTTTCCATACATTAAATTACAAATTCAAAATATTTGTTATAATAATGAGCTTCCTGACCTTTCAATTCATTGAAATTATAATGATTTAGGAACACTTTTCTTAAAAAATTTCTAATAAATAAAATTAAAAAAAAAAAGCAAAATAATTCTGTATCTTTTTTTAAGGTGGTAGACTAAACTTTCTAAGAAATGATTCTTTTTAGGGGACATTTGCCTGAAATCCTGTAAGAAATTGTTAAATCTCCATTTTTCATTAATTATTTCTGTATAATCCTAATGCCCCAAGATTTTTCATCAGGCTGAATCCATTTTTACATTTAGAAATGAATTTTAAACAACAAAAAGTAGTAATTTCTTACAAATTTATATTCCATTCACTTAAAAAACTTTTCATACAACAATTATACAATCACTAGAAAAACCAAATTTAATTTTAATAACATTAACATTCACTTTTGAGTATTACTCTTAAAACTTGTTAGAATGCTAAGGTCAATGTTATGTTCGCACCTTATGACATTAAAATGATGTTGCAGGCAGTAGAGGACGGAGTAGACATACTGAGTCTGTCAATAGGCCCATCGAGTATTAGCTCGGATGTTTCAGCATTTTTGGATGTCCTGGACATTGAGCTCCTTTTCGCGGTAAAAGCAGGTGTTTTCGTTGTTCAAGCAGCTGGCAATAACGGGCCTGTCGCCAGCAGTGTGCTGTCCTTCAGTCCATGGATTTCCACAGTGGCTGCTTCGCTCACAGATAGAACATATAGCAACTTTGTTCAACTAGGCAATGGGCAAAAATATGCCGGGGTTGGTCTGTCTCGTAAGTTCAGTTATTCCATCGCACAGATTTGTCACAGTCACTGCATATGTCATGTAATTGTATTCGTCTTTTCCATATTCATGGCTGACACTAAATCTAACGTGGGCAATTAAAATTTCTGATATTGATCAGCTCCCACTCAAGAGGAATCAGTATATTACAAGATGGTCACTGCCCAGGATGCATTCGACGAGAACAGTTCTTACAACGGAGTGAATACTTGCCAGTATCCAGAAGCCTTCATCAAGAAAGTGGTTGAAGGAAACATTTTAATCTGTAGCTATACCATAGACTTCGACCTGGAAGTCGCCAGCATTATGGCCGTTGCAGACACTGCTCAGAGATTGGGTGCCGCGGGATTTTTGATGACAGTAGATCCCACATTTGGATCGCTGTCCTTTAGGAGCGGCTCTGTTATTTTCACAATTCCTGGGACCATCGTTCTAGATGAGCAGTCTTCTTCGGTATGTTTGACTATTTTATTTAAGATATATAGCTTGACTGAGCTTAATAGTTAAGAATATGTGTTTTCTTATCAGTAAAATTGTTGAGTGAGGGGTCTCATACACCAATTTGGTATCTGGCTTGGCCGTGATCTTAAAAATAGATTATTATAATCATTCAGTAAAATAGCTGGGTGAGAGGGTCTCATACACCAATTTAGTATCTGACTATTTGATATCTGGCTTGGCTATGATCTTAAAAATAGATTATTATAGTCATCCAATAAAATCGCTAAATGAGAAATCTTATACACCAATTTAATATCTGGATTCACAATGACTTTAAAAATAGATTATTATAATTATTCATTATAATAAAAATTTGTGTTCATCTTAATAATATTGTGTTTCAGAACCTGTTGACCTATTACAATAACAACACCAGGCGCAATGCAAGTGGCTCCGTCGTAGAATTTGGAGCGACAGCTAGAATTGGAGATGGGCGAGTTGCTGCATATAGTGGCGAGGGCCCAACGGTTGCCTCCTATTCTTCTCGAGGTCCCGATCTCAACAATAAAGCTGGCCAACTTGCTGATGTCCTCAAACCAAGTATAATGGCTCCCGGCCACCTCATATGGGCTGCTTGGAGCCCAAGCAGCGTAGATGACAAAATCTTCAAAGGTAGTTCCAATATTGATCAAGATTAAATTCATCTCACCCAAATTGTTTTCTCTACTCTAAACATGTCTGTTCATTGTCTGGAGCTTCCCAAAGCTTTGCAATCTGCCACCACCCAAAAAGGCCATAGAAAAAACTCACCCAAATTGTTTTTTCTACTCTAAACATCTCTGTTCATTGTCTGGAGATTCCCAAAGCTTTGCAATCTGCCACTGCCCAAAAAGGCCATAGAAAAAACTGGTACATATGAACAAAATCCTCTCAGCAAAAGGAATATCAATACATATCTACAAATAGCATAGATTTCATAATTCTCTATGTTTTCTAGTCAATTTTTCCGTTTAATTTTACCCAAAATCCTGTGATAATGGTTGAAATAATAAATTGCATTGTTAACTGTACTTCCATGATGAAAAACAGAGCAGAACTTCGCACTGGTCTCAGGTACCAGTATGGCGACACCCCACGTGGCAGGAATTGCAGCGATGATCAAACAGAATCATCCGGATTGGAGTCCAGCTGCTATTGCTTCGGCTATGATGACGACTGCATCAACGACCGATCGCTTTGGAAAACCGCTTCTTGCACAGAGTCCGTGGGGAAATATATCTGCCCAGTTGGGGAACCTCGTCGGGGCAGCCACCCAGTTTGATTATGGTGCAGGTCTCATCAATCCTGCAAAGGCTATGGATCCAGGCCTCGTTTTTGATGCTGGTATTATTCCAAATCTCACCCCAAATTTATTATAAAAGTTGAGCACCCTTCCATTCTTGCAGTTAGTTGTTGAATATGAATCTGCATGGTGATGACGTTGGTGCAGATTTTGATGATTATATGAGTTTCCT
>JASDQU010252430.1:0-16215 GCA_032191745.1 Picea mariana
ATATATATATGTCTAGGAAATATAGAGGAGGACGAATGGCTAAGTGCTAGATCTATGTGATTGAAGGATTGTAAGCTCTCTGCATACTGTGTGAGACTTGCACAGATAAGTGCAAGTCATTATAAGAGGTTGTGGAAGGCTGTGTGCCTAGATCTACCGAGGAAGGAGGATCTAGCGAGCTCCACAGATCTCCTGTCCTAGGCGATGTAGGGTTTTGAGGCTCTGTGCTTGTAACCAATTGATTGAAGACAATAAAGAATAAGAGTTGGTGGACGTAGCCCTAGGGTGGGAGTGAACCACGTAAACACTATGTTGTTCCGCTTTATGCTTATCTTGATGTGTTTATAACTTCTTTTGCTAAGTGCTTTGATAGAGATAGATAAATCTACTATGATTTGTGCTAATGATATGTAAGAATTTTATATCTGATCTATATGAGGGTGCTTAGTGCTTGATCTTCTATATATGACCTACTTGTTTTGACAAAGTACTTAAATACATCAGATCTGAGTGAATGATGCGATGCTCTGTTCTATCTGCGCAGTAGTTATTGGTTGAATATGATGAAATGTTGATGTTAAGTGCTTTGTTAAGTAATATAATCATAGATCTATGTCTCGGCTAAGGTTGCAGACACTTGATTCCTACAACCACCCCTACCTCTACCTCGGGTGAGACTTCATCTGCTTCACAGGTGTTGCCGAAAGGGTTGGTAGTTAGGGTTTTGTTGGTGCGTTGTTGTAGCATTGAACCCTGGGACTACCCTGTGCCAAAAAATGGTTCCGTTGCCGGGACCTGAAACTGGGATTGCTGGGAAATGAGAAAGAGGAAGCTTTGTGCAAAAATTTGACCTAAAATTGTGAAAGCTCTGTGCATAGATATATTGCTCCAGCGTGCAGTACTCTACTTAGTCTGACAAGATCTATGCTAAGGAAAAGAATTCTGATCTGAAGAAAAGAGGTAAGATATGTAAACTCTATGCTCTGATAAAGGTAAGAATAGTGAAAATTTCTAGATATGAAGGATTTGTGCTTTGTAGAAGTAATATTAGTGGAAATTTTTGTTTCAAAAGTATGAATCTAGGTATGTTTTATAGATTCTATCCTAGCTCAAAAATTAGGGTATTAATAGATGAAAGAATATTTGATATGAATAGATCTGATATAAATAGTGAAAAACATGTTATACCTATGCATAGAAAGAATGTTTGGACTAATAAGTGTATGCAAGATCCTAGAAAGAATTTTTTGTAGGTTAGCTACCATGATCCTAGTATGCAATATAGGAAGGGATGGGGATCATTTAAGAGAAAGAGAGGATTGACTCTTTGTTACAATTGAAGAAAACCGGGACATCTTGCTAAGGAATGCCCTGGCAAAATACCTAGTTGTCTTTGTTGTAAATCTATGGACCATGAAGTGTTGGATTGCTCTAGAATGATTGCTAAGTTGGAAGGAATGAATCTGAATAAAGAAAACCCTAAGGTAGATCCAGAAGTAGCAGAACCACAGAAAGAATCAGATAAAGTATTGCTACAAATAAATGAAACTCTGAATGACCACCGACATGTCAGATTATTGGAGATATTCAAAGAAAAAGAATGCCTTGAAGCAAGCATAGGAGAATTCGACATTGTCTGTGTTCTAGATAAGGAAACACATCCGAATATCATGATAGATAGAACTTGGGAAGCTATAGATAAGCCTTATATGATCCCTTCATTAGGAGGAATAGGTTTATTCAGAGGAAAGATGATAAACCTATGTGGAAGGCTCGCTCAGATACCTATGACTGTTGATTGAACTTCGACAAAAGAAGATTTTGAGATTATTAAATTTACCGAGAATAGCGCCCCATTTACCATGTTACTAGGGAAACCTTGGATCGACAAAGATCAAGACAGACGAAAGGAAGAAGAAGAATTTTTGGAACATGAGAAGCAACAATTAAAAGATTTCATGACTAGAAGGATCGCACACTTGATTGAAGAACAAGAGAACAGATCGAAGCTATTTAACACTAGAGACCCAGAAGTCGAAGTTGCAAGAACACTAGAGGATCCACAAAATATTGAAGTACCTATCCCAAACAAAGAAGAAGTATTATCCTGGAATCCTAGGGAAGAATCTCAGCAACAGGAAGTGACTATGTCAAAAGAAGACAAGAATCAGAATGGAAAAAGGAATACCAAGACAAATCTCACTAGGAAGAAGGCTAGAAAGTTAAGTAAGAAGAGAGCCAAGATTGATAGGTTGCAGAAGGCTCCAAAGGGAACCTTGTAGAAGGAAAAATTGCAAAATTGGAGCTTCGCTAGGATATCAAAACAACGACACATGGCACTTCACCATGACAAAGAAATATAGTCGTTAGGGACATTATAACCATTATATCAATGTTTCGAACGAATAGAAATCCATTTATAGCCAGCTAGCTCACCATCCGACCATTGGGACCGCGCCATAATGGACATAACCAAGTTAATGAAGGCCTCATACCCGTTGCAAGCAACCCATTGTCAAGTTACCTATTTATCCCACCACGTCATGCACCGAGAACACTTTTGCCAATTGAGAATTTGAACCCATAGACTAAGTTGAGTTTATACAGTGATCATCGTGCTTTTTCTCTCTATCTTGTTACTGTGTGTAATCTACCCCTTGAACCTAAGATTGTTAACCTTGAGCATGTATGTCGAACGAGTTGAGCACTGAAGAAAGATCTTTTGAGGAAGTTTTGATCAACCTCATGACTGAAAGAGTTATTTCGATGTCTACAGGTATACAAGCATCATCCACGAGAGGACTTCCCACCTCTCCATCCACTGCTTGTGGAGTAGGATCATCCCAACCGTCCAATGAGAAGTAAACTAAGAACATGGATGACTTAGTGAATGCTAAACTGATCCCGACTATCCTACCCACCTATATACCACCTTTAAGCGGTGTTGTAAGACACGACAACATACCTAGAGATTTCGAGTACGCCTTGGTCACTGTGTACCTCCCATATGGGATACATGCAGTGTGAGCACACCAAGATAAGATCACAACGTTGAAGTTTAGCAACTTCAACCTCAGTGATCGCAAAGTCTACAACATGTTATCCCCACACAAGTATCTGACTAGAACAAAAGGGAAAAAATCAAAGGTAATTCCCCAAGCATGGACCCATAACCTCACATAGTCCACTCAACTCAACGTCATGAAAATTCCCCACTTTGGAAGACACCAAGAGGTGAATTCATGTGTCAATTTGTTGTTGTCTTGTTACCATGGTGGATTTTTGTGGATAAACCATGGTATCACAATTGATCTGACCTTGATCAATCGGATCACAGGTTTGAGTATGCAAGGACCCGACCCATAGGACTTCTATCCTAAAAAATCCATGGACTGCACTCTCACACAAAGGATCAAGGAAACCTACGACGATGTCGAGAAAGACATGTGAGGCTACAAGGTAGCCTCTATTTAGAATGGCACAGTGCGCCTTGCCTGTTAGATGATCGCAGGAAATTTAGTTCTCAAGAACTGACCCACCCAAGTCACTGGTTTTGTAGTCGACCTCATAGGGAAGTGCATGGAGGGCCTACAAATGAATTGGGCAAAGTACCTGGTGAACCAATTAGAACTTGACTGTAGAGAAATCGAGGATCAAGGGTACAAATTTCATTTCAGGTGGCTATTGAGCCTGATCGCTTTCATTGCCTAGGAGATGCCGGAAGGTGCAACCTTTCCGGACGTCAAGCCATTTGAACCATTGACCGCAAAGTTCAGAAAATTGTGGTACTTAAGTGACATGAATAAGTAATGGCAGTCAAATTTCGTGTTCCATACATACCACAATTAGCTGAAGATATCCATATAGTCCAAGCCTCGCATGACGCCAAATACTATACACCGATTCAGACCTTTGATGAAGTTCAACGCTGATCGAAATTTCATTTATATCATAGCACGAGCCAACGAGCACAAGCAATATCTTCAGTCCTATTACAAGCTGACGAAGAAGGACTTAGAGGAGATTACTAAGGAATGGTCCGCTGACCTCCTCATTCTATCCAACCCTGTGGAGATATCCGACATCAACAACCCATAAGCTGCATAGGATACACCCGGACCTAGAAAAACAAAGAAGATCGATGAAGTACAAGATTTAAGCAGTGCCTAGGTGAATACTGCTTCCATGTCACCAACGCAAGTAGGTGATGGAAAAGAGATAGATTGCATAGAAGCTGAATAAAATAGAGGCGAAGTAACACCGCCCAGAGATGAGGAGGGCCCATAGAAGAAAAGGAAGGTTCCCCCCCGAAAACCTTTCTCCTGGAAGAGATCAAAAGCTCCTATAACTAAGATGCAGATCGTCCTCACCTCAGATGATTTCAATTTCATCATAGCAGCCCGGAACGATGCTTCACTGGAGATAGCAAAGAAGTAAGAAGCTAAGCAGGAGGACATGTACAATAGATTTGAGGTCAAACTCGAAGGAGTGCAGCAGGCACTACAGTCCAGCCGCAAAGTCCCCACTGCACCTCTGTCATTGGGAACACTAGAACTAGGAGATGAGCCAACCCAACTCCACTGGCTCACTGATACAATCGAAGCTTGCCTTCGACGAGCACAAGAGGAAACAATGCAAGCCACCTAGGCTTTGGTACAAGTACAGGAAGTACTTGTAGAACAACGTCAAGCTTCTGAACAAGAAAAGAGTACTCTCCTAGCAAGGTTTGATGAAGAAAATACACAATTGTAGCAAGGCAAGGACCAGTTGCTCGCTGAGAAATTCGAAGTAAATGAAGCATTCAACAGAGCACAATGCTTTGTGACTATTGTAGAAGTAAAGGCAGAGGATCAAATCATGAAGCAAGTAGCGCAAATTGAAGAAGTGATCCAACAAAGAATCATAGAACTAGAACTATGCACTTTGCCCAAGACTCCACATGAGGTAAAGGACCGAAGAGAAGTAACTTACAGGAACGTAGTTGAAAGGATAAAGGCCTTGACCTTAGAATGCAAGCAATTCACTGATCGTAGTGCCCATACATATGAGAAACTTATCGAGAACCCAAAATTGCAGGCACTAGACTTGTATCTCCAGGAAGAAAAGAAACACATAGAAACACTACAGGTACAACTGAAATCCCTGGCAGCTGTGGAGAGAATGAAGAGATCTCAAGAGTAGCGAATCGCCCAGTAACAAATCCATACTATCCAAAGTAGAGTTATGGAGATAACTTAGAAACTCCAACCTGTGCAAGATAAGGCCTATCAGTTGTTTACAGAGGTAGAAGGCCAAGGAGCAGAACTGGAGCAGGTTAGCACCGCAATAGAACAATGCTTGGAAGGACCTGTGAATGATGCAGTCATTCAAGATTTTGTTGAACAAGAGCTTGTAGCACAGCGGCAAGTCAAATCAGTTCGATCCAAGCTTGAAGCGTTCAAAGCAGAACTTCCTACATCAGCGTGAATCGGAACGAGTCACAGGTGAGTGTTGGGGGCATGTTGTCCCTTGACCAAGTTTTGAGGGATCTGGTCAAGTTTGACCTATTTCAGGACTTCGAAAGCCTGTCGAAGGAGGAGTGCAAGACGAAGTGAATATCACGGATTTCGAGCCCTTTTTTGGGTCCTTTTTGGGTTTTTGGGATTATGTAACGGGCATGGGATGTCAGCCCATGGGTTTACCCATGTTTAGGCCTAGTTTGTAATATATATACAAATGTTTAGGTAATACAGAGGAGGACGAATGGATAAGTGCTAGATCTATGTGATTGAAGGATTGTAGGCTCTGTGCATACTTTGTGAGACTTGCATAGCTGAGTGCAAGTCATTGTAAGAGGTTGTGGAAGGTTGTGTGCCTATATCTACCGGGGAAGGAGGATCTAGCGAGCTACGCAGATCTCCTGTCCTAGGAAAAGTAGGGTTTTGAGGCTCTGTTCTTTTAACCAATTGATTTAAGACAATAAAGAAGAAGTGTTGGTGGACGTAGCCCCAGGGTGGGGGTGAACCATGTAAACACTGTGTTGTTCCGCTTTGTCATTGTCTTGATGTGTTTATAACTTCTTTTTCTAAGTTCTTTGATAGAGATAAATAAATCTGCTATGCTTTGTGCTAATCATATGTAAGAATGTTAGATCTGATCTATATGAGGGTGCTTAGTGCTTGTTCTTCTAGATCTAACCTGCATGTTTTGATAAAGTACTTAAATACATCAGATCTGAGTGAATGATGTGATGCTCTGTTCTATCTGTGCAGTAGTTATTGGTTGAATATTGATGCTAAGGTCTCTGTTAAGTAATATAATCACATATCTGTGTCCTAACTAAGGTTGCAGATACTTGAGTCTTGCAACCACCCCTGCTTCTACCTCGGGTGAGACTTCATCTGCTTCGTAGGTGTTGCCGAAAGGGTCGATAGTTAGGGTTTTGTTGGTGCATGGTTGTAACATTGAACCCTGGGTCTGCCCCTATGCCAACATTGCTTTTCTGAAAAATATTCTAACCTGATCTCTTCTTGAACAAATTCATACCAAAGCCTACCAAAAGTAGGTACATTATCACAAGCACAAACACCTTGAAAAAAGGGTTCCCAAGATGAAGTAAACCCATTCAAGGCATTGATTTACAAATCAACATCCTCCACTATTGTCCCTATGGGAGCAACTAATATTTCAACTATGTGATATTGGTTAGGTATCTAACCACTATATCTATGTTATCATGTAGATAACTAAAAGCTAGTTTCTTAAGACCATCCTCCTAGAGATACTCACAATATGGTATAATCCAACCAAAGCATCATACATCTCCTTGTTGATCTTATTCTTTGAAACGTGGGTGATCAAATGATCATTCCATCACATCAATAATTATTCTCATTATGCATGACCAAATCTTTTGTATTAGTAGGTGTAATGATATCATTCTCAATATTGTCCCAAAGCTCGGGCTCTTGCAATAACATTTGCAATCTACACTTCTAATGATCTAGGTGTATCTTGGTGGCCATCCATATTTTACACTTAATCAACATTTTGAAGCCCGTGGTTTTGATAAACCATTATATTCACCCTTTTGATGGGGAATGTAATGTAATTCCATCTCCATTTGCTAATTACAACCATCAATTAACGATTTCCTAGTGGTCTTATGTACATGCCTACATTGTTAATGCACCAGATCCCACCAGAACTCCACAATTAAGTGTGCTTGGGATAGAGTAGTACTAGGATGGGGACCTTCGAGGAAGTCCTAGTATTTTACATGCCTATGACAATTTGTAAACTTAGACGAATTTATCCCACATGCATCATGGGAATTATTCTCCTCTCACTCTCTCATATATAATCGAGGTGAAGTAGGTCCTTTGAACATGCAATGGAGTGTGATGTAATGCTTATTGTGAATGAACATAGTCAACATTTCTTTCTCTTAAAAGATAAGATACCACCATTCTAGCCAATTTGTGTTCTACTATATTTTGTTATTCATTAATAGAAGTTGGGTTTGACTATATTTTTGTGTTCTTTGCTATATTTTTGTTTGTATATCATTTTGTTCTCAATATAATCCAGATCAATGGTATCAAAGCAATTTTCTCCTTGCTATTTATCAATGCATGTCCCTAACAAGGTCAGGGTATAAGAAGTTGGGTCTCGAGCTAGTTTCGCTTGGAGATGACCAATCTCTCCAGCCCAAACGACCTCCCATGGCGGAAGAAAAGGGAAATGAAAAGAGATCATTTAAATATGTTTCTCAAGGAAGCCCTCACACGACAAAGGAATGGGATGATGGAAATATTTTCTCATATCTTGCAATGACTACCGATGGAGGCTGAGGCATATTCGACAAGTAGCCATTTTGGAGGTATGACACCCTTAAAGGTACAAGTCAATTTTGATATCCCCTTATTTGAATGCCAAATAGATGTAGATTCTCCAGAAAAATGGTTGAATATGCTAGAAGTTTATTACTTTGTCCAAAAAAAATTCGATGGTGAAACTATCACCTTCACACTTCTTAAATCCCTTCCCCATGTTAGAGCTTAGTGGGAAGGTTACTAGGAGAGGCACATCATAGATGAATCTACGCAATTCAGAAGAGAACCCACCTGGGTGGCCTTTGTGGATGCCCTCAAGGAGGATTTATACCCTATTGGAAGCTATGATAACCAATATATGAGATGGATGGTTCTGCGTCAGAAAAGAGACCATAAAGTGCTAGAGTATACCAACATCTTCCATACCTTGCGCTCAAAGTTGGGTATTTAAGATTCATAGAGACACATGGTTTTGAAATAATACAGTGGCCTACATAGGTGTTTTTGTTTTACTATTTCCCTTATCGGGTTGTCTGAGTTATTGACCCATGGTTCATATCATTTGGGGTTCCAACAAAGCCTCTAAAACTATCAACCCTCCTGGTAATCCAGAAGGCAACACAACACCTGGAAGGTACTGTGTAGTCTCACCCAAGATAGCTTTAAATGGGTGACTGTAAGACTCAGGTGTTTACAGCCTAGGATAGAGTAGGGGATAGGGGTTTCTTGATTAAATCCAGGTACCGTGAGCTGTAAGGTAAACTACTTATCCATTGCCGTCGCATATGTATATTTCATAGTTTAATTCCAACATAATATAAACAAATTCATAACAATGTGCTAACTCATTCATCAAGCTTAACCATTCATTTTTGAAAGAAAAAAGAGACATGCATACATTCAACATATTACATGAGTATAACCGTGGTTCACCCCCTCTTAAGCTATGTCCACAAATATTTGGCTCTTGGCTCTTTTATTATGCTAGTTTTGAATTTTTGGTGCAACACGCTTACAATTCTCCACAAAACTGGGTAAAATCTATGTGAGGCGAACTAGATCGCACCAGGATCTATAGCCCACAGTATAATCCTCAGATATACCTTCCCTCGTATCTTATTTGCTCAATAGCTTAAAAAATTGGTTCATATAGCTAAAATCATTACATATCGCCTACACTCCTGCGTGGTTATAGTCTCCAAAACTTAACTCCAAATCCTAACAACCCTCAACAACAATAATAACACTAACAACAACTAACAATTCACTACCTAATACTTCCCAACCCTCTATAATACTTTTGTATCTATATTTATACATTTTAGTCTCTTCATCCTTTTACATAATATTACCAAAACCCCAACCCTTCTCACATTAGGTCTTTCTCCCATGCACGTGATGTTCTTCCTCCAGCTGTCGCTTTCCTTTGTGCACGCTTTCTTGCATGTGTACGTGTTGTTATTTTGTCAGTTGTTACTTCAGTTTTATGCACGCCTTCTTTCCCATGATCATTCTTCTTTCCCATTCGGCCTGATGCCAACAGGCCTCCAACACTGACATGTGACTCGTCCCGAGTCACCTAATTTCTTTGTGCTTCCTCGATCTCCTTGGTGATCGTCTGGAACTGTTCTTGCAACTCTGTTGCTTTTGTCAGTGCCTGTGTGGTTTTCTCCTTGATGACGTCAACAGTCTGAGCTACCACTTCCTCGCTCATCAGTCCTGCGCATTCTAGCTGAGTCTGTGTTGTCTGTTTTTTGGCTTCTTCTACCTGCGCAAGTACTTTTGCTACCCATTCCTGCAATGGTTCTATTTGAGCCTAACACTCCTGCTTCTGTGTTTGCGTAGTGATAATTTCTTCCTATATCTTCTTCAACTCTTGCATTCCCTTGACCCGTTCTGGAATTGGTATGGTCTTTTTTTGCTGCTTGAGTTCTTAGATCGTTGCATTGATACTCTTCTCCTCCTTTTCCTAGTGTTGGACATGTGGATCATCTTCCAGCCTTGTCTAAAGTTGCACTACTTTATCCAACAAGTTGGCTGTCATGCTGACCTATTTTTCTAGCCCCTGCAGTTGCACTGCATTTTCCTGCTTCCTTTTCTCCTTCACTGCTGGTGGAGTTTTTGGTCTAATCTTTCCACGGAGAGTCTCAATCTCCTTATGATACTAATCAATTTCCTGTGCAATCTGGTCGATATTTTCTGTGGCTGGGAGTTCATTTCCTTATGCAGTAGTTGGAAGTTTCACAAAAATTTCTTCCACTCTGCGTTCCAGCTCGTTTCTGCATTCTTTCTCCTCCTTAGTTTCAGATTTAGCTTGTGCACAAACTATTTCCAGCGCTTCCCGTTTCTTTGTTGCTTGTTGGAGCTTGACTAAGTTTTCATGTGCTTGTGATTGCATCTCATGGTCGACACTAACCTGTAGTTTGTGTAATTCTCTTGATGGAATCCATATCAAGATCAATTGGATATGATCCAAATCCTTTAGTGGTGTATGTCCCACAATTTCATCCATTCACAACATGCTAGGCTTTATGTAGACCATGGAATGTGTGTGTGGCATCGAAAGAACTGGGTCACTTTATTCTACCTCCACCCTTTCTGTGGTCTATTTGGTTGATGGATCTATGCCTCTATTGCTACTCGTGATCTAGGCTTCCTCGAATTTCTTAAGAAGCTGTCCCATTTCTGTCAGTTCCTTCTGCAGTTTATCCCTGTGGTGTGCAACATGATCGAAATCCTCTGTGAGGTAGTCTTGGACCATTCTAGCAATCATTTCTCCATAATCCTCCGTGATTGTGTAGTCCAATGGTGGTCAGTGTCCCTTCGTTTTATTATGTGCACCTGCGTCCTATACTGCTGATCTCTTAGTTCCCCCTGGTTCCTGTGTGATGGGGTTCGATGCAGTTTCCTGTGCTCCCTTAGCCAGTTTTCGTTGTCCATTGGTCGACTGAGTGGTTTATGTCCTCCCCTTCTTGGTCTCTAGCTTCTCTGAGCCATCTTCTGCCTTAGTCGACTTGGTTTGGACCGTTCTTCATTTCTTGGGTATTGGGATTTGTGGAGGCTGTGTTTTAGCCTGTGCAACCCCTCCTTCTATTGTTTGTCCTGATACTTCTTTGGGTATGGTTGGAATCCTCCATTCATCAGGCCATTCATTGATGACCATGTCGATATCTCCCTCGGTGATGCACTAGCCCATCTGTAGCCACTGTTTATCTGGATCTTGCCTTGGTTGTATCCACATGTCTTGTTGCCTAGCCCAGAAATTGGTGATGCCCCCATATTGTGCGATAACCTCTGGTGTTATTCTCCATACTCGGCTAATGGCTTCCTGTATCTCCCATAGGTAATCTTCAAATATGATTCCATTCTCCTTCTTATGCTTGTCTAGTGGCATGGATCTCAGGACACGATATATTGCTCCTCCTGGCTATGGTGTGGTACAAAAGATGACGTGTTTTGGTTCTCGCCATCCCATGAAAGATATGATAGTGATCAACCATGAGTAATGAAATTTTGTACCTATGTCCTGAGCATCTTTGCAATCTACTTGGAACAAGTTTGATAGGTATGACGCCCAGCTCATGGAGGTGCCTTCTGCGCACTGAGCTGCAATAGCAATGACTCCTACTGGTACTTCATCTTTGCAACATTTTCTTAGCAGTTTCTAGGCAAAGATCTTTGCACCCAATTGCGTCACGACATTGTTAATCTGTTTGATTGTAATGCCTCTTGTTCCCCTGTCAGTGCCATATTTCTTCGTCATCTCTTCTGCCAATGTTTTTTCCTTGGACTTATCATTCAAAATTAGCGCGGGATACATACCCTTGGTGGGTAGGCCTGTTATCTGCGTGATAAGTTCAACAATTATGGGGACGGGTTTTTCCATCCATACATCCCCTCCATGCATAACTGCTAACAATTTCTTGACACATGTCGACGCATATTGGCCTATGCCAAAGTGTGGTATCTTCAGCAATCCTAGAATTCCTGTTTTGTCCAGTCTAGTTGCCCAATGGTGTGGCTGAGTGATGGTTTCTCCAAGTTGGTTCACAACTACTTTCTGCATAAAGACCTATGGTGCAATCTCTGGATATTCAGTTTCATATGCTACGTCATGGTCGAAATACTTGAGCTTCCCGACGTGACCCAATAATTGTGGGTCCACCTGTACTCCCTCTTGTATGTGAGGTATCACAATCTCTACAGCCAGTTCCTTTCAAGGTGAGCTCAGTATCTAAACTCAGTCATCCTACTATGTTGGTTGGCTCAAAGTTCCAATAAATCCTGATTGTTCCCCTGTCATCCACTCTGGCCACACCCAGGTAGTTCTAGCAGTCTCCTCAGCTGGGTGACCTAAGTCGAGTGCTTGCGTCTTGTCTGGTTTCCACTCTACTCCCAGATGTTGTGTCATTTCATTCACTTCCATGATTTCTTTAGTATGTTCCGGTGCTATTTCCTGGTGGGTTTCTTCTTCTTTTATCTAAGGCTCATGCATCGCTGCTTGTGTATCCTGTTCCATGGCGTCTGTTTGTGGTTGTAGAATCTCATCTAGTATTGGTATGGACTCCATTGGGATTTCCTCTGGCGATGGGATTTCATCGATATCGATGATCTATGGTGGTTGCTGCTCATTTTCTTCTAGTGGTCCTCGTGACCTAGTCTGAACCCTGGTTGATCTAGCTGTCTGGTCTAGTTCTGCGAGCTTCGGTGGTGCCATAATGATGTTTGTCGAACATTTGCTGAGTTTGAGTGGCTTCAGTGAGCTCTATGGTTTCACTATGTTTGTTCTAGCTGTTGTTGCTCTTTTTCTGTTCTCCTTTCGTGAATAGGATAACTGCTTCTATGCTCATGTGTTGTATGGTCTCATCATGAAGCTTGTTAAGTACACTTCCTCCATCATGCGATTAATGCACCATAATTGTGCATTCAATGCATCCATGGTGGTTTCATACTTGCCATTATGCCTACTCTTCCATCTCCCGCTAGCACGTTTAATGTGACATCCCATCCGTCCTTTCCTTGATTTAACTATGCCTAATGTTGTCCTATCAGCCTACTTTTGTCGACTTTCCTTTTCCCGCTTGTTTCCTTTTTCAATATGGTTGTTATCATTTCCCTTGCTGGCTTCGTGTTTCGTGTGTTTTTTTTCTTTTTTACTGCACGGTGGGTGGTCAACTGTCCTTGTACAACTTTAGTCGGATCCCATTGATCATTCCTCTGAGGTCTGTTCTTGCTAGATCTATTAACTATACAACTCCTCTGTTCATGAAAATTTTTACATCGTATGGTCCTAGCCAATGCATTCTGAGATTTCCTGGGAGCTGCAACGATTTACTGTCGTAGAGCAATACTAGATCTCCTTCCTTGAACGTCTTCCTCTTGATGTGGCAGTCGTGCCAAGATTTGTCTCTTGCTTTCCGTACTTGTTGGTGGAATCCTACCAAGATTCAGTCTTCCTCCATCGATAGTAACTAATTCAGTCTTTCTTGTACTGCACCTCGTTCTATCATGTGTGTGATAGTTGCTACACGTAGACTGGGTATTAAAAATTCTAACGGTACTACTGCTTCTTGACCATAGACTAGTTTGAATGGTGTGTGTCCTATCAACTTTTTGCATGTGGTTCTAGATGCCCATAACACTGCTGGTACCTTGAGGTCCCAATTGTCTCTGTTGACGTTACATATCTTTGTCAAGGCCTTCTCTAGAATTTTGTGGAAGGCTTCTACCATTCCATTTGCCTGTGGATGATACGGTGTGATTTTTTGGTGATGAACTTCAAACTCTTTGAGTATCGCTTGGATGGTGTTGTTTATGAAGTGTGTTCATTGGTCGCTCATCAAAATTCTTGGGCACCCAAATCAAGTAATTACTTGTTCAAACAGAAAGTGTGCAGTTGTCTCTGCGCTGCAATCTTTTACTGGTGCGGCTTCCGCCCATCTCATTAGGTATTTTGTTGTGGTGATAATATATCTCACCCTCGTTCTTTTGGATGGTGGGTTAATGGGTCCCACAAATTCTATTTCCCATTTGTCGAATTCCTGAAGTGTCACTTGCGGTCGTAGTGGCATCTTGTCCCTTCTATTGGGTTTGCCTACCCTTTGAAAGACATCACATTGCTGATAGTACTCTTTCGAGTCTCTGTGGATCATTGGCCACCATAATCCTACACGTAGTACCTTCTGTGTGGTAGCTTTTCCTGCATAATTCCCTCCTGCTATTCCCTCGTGGGCTTCTGCTAAAATTATTGTTCATTCATGGTCTAGTACGTATCTTCATAAGATGCTATCTGTGCCCATATTGTATAGATATCTTACGATCAATTTATAGTCAGTTGTGCGGACTACCAGGTTCTTCTTCTGTGTATTGGTATATTCTTGTGGTGCAGTACTTGTGCTCAAGTACTGGATGATCTCTACGAAGTAATCGTTAGCAATATGTACTAAGAATAGTTGTGCATCTAGAAAATTGTCTTCTAAATTCATTTTTTCCTCTCCATTTGTGACCCTCAATAGGTGGTCAGGTCCTGCATTCAGTTTTCCTAGTTTAACTATTACCTCAAAGTCAAATTTTTGAAATAGCAATAACCATCGATAGATTCTCCCCCCCAACACTGGCTTGTTGACTAGGTATTTCAGGGCTGAGTGATCTGTAAAAATCTTAAAGTGTTTTCCCAATAGGTAATGCTTGTATTTCTATAGTGCATAAACCATAGCTAGGCCTTCTCTTTCTTTCGTGTTATAATTCTATTCCGAGTCTGATAATTTTCTTCTTGTGAACTCTATCAGGTGATCCAAGTCTCCTACTCCTGGTTGCGCTAAGATAGCTCCAAGCGCTATTGCTGATGCATCTACATGTACATGGAATGTCTTCTCCCAATCTGGAAATACCAATATTGGTATGGTAACCATATTTTCCTTCAGGGTATCTAGACCATGTTGGCACTCATCATTCCATTGATACTTTGTATCCTTCCTTAACATTTTTTCCATTGGCACTATAATCTGCGCGTAGCCTTTGATGAATTTCCTGTAATATCTCGTATGTCCTAGCGTTGCTCTTAGTTGGAAGATTGTTTTTGGTGCTGGTAGGTTAACAATGATTGTGGTTTTGGCTGGATCCACTAGCAAACCCTGTTTGCATACTATGTGTCCCAATAGTATCCCAAATGGTGTTCCAAATATGCATTCCTTGATATTCAGTGATATATGGCACTATCTGCATCATTCTAAGATCAGTCGTAAAACTTCCACATGTTTTTTTAGTAATCTATACACTGTCCAATCATCCAGGTATACTTCGAGGAATTGATGGATGAATTCATTAAATTCTACAATGACCACTCTAGAAAATATCGCAGGTGCATTCTTCAGTCCGAACGACATGATTGTATACTGATAAGATCCCCATTCTGTCACAAACATGGTCTTATGTCTATCCTCTTGTGCTATCTTAATCTGATTATATCCTGAGAATCCATCGGTGAATGAGTAGGCTTCATGGCCTCCTACGTTCTCTAGTACTTCATCCATGAACGGTTTGGGGAATGGGTCGTGTAGGCATGCATCGCTCAACTTCCTCAAGTCGACGCATATCTTGATCCCTCTTCCCTATTTCTTGTCCTGTACTACCATCGGGATTATCCATTCTGATTCTTCGACTGGTTCGATGATGTTGGCCTCGAGCATCCTATCGATCTCATCTTTGAATTTCTGTTTATATATGGGGTTCAATCTATATGGTCGTTATCTAATGGGTCTCACATCTGGTCTGAGTGGTATCTTCATTTCTCCTAATTCTCCGACTATGCCTTTCATCTCTATAAAGGTTGTGGGAAAAAAGCCATTGCATTCGTGCAATAATTCTTTGATTCTTTCTAGTGTTTGTTCGTCCCAGTAATCTCCAATGTTGGCCATTTTGGGTTGCTCGACGGTCCCTATGTTAACCTTCTTTATATTGATTGGAGCATACATGACCTCTGACTCTAAGAGTGGTCCTTTCACATCTCTCTCACCTTCGACTTCTTCGATCTGAATGTTGCGCAGATCATCTTCATCTGGTGCTTCCTCCTGTATGTGGTAGCATGACAGTAGATCCTTGAATATATGCTTATTTCGTTGTTGTACCTCTGTGATGGCTTCCACTTCCGGTTCTTCATTGAATATGATGTCTCTGATCCGTTTTAGGGCCGCGTCTATGTTGGGGTTCTCATGCTCGAATGAGAAAGTGACTGTAAATTTATGTTGGAGTGTCACCCATGTCTTGGTTCCTTTACGCATTTCCTAGTCCATATACCAATTCGTTGGTATGACCTCTAAAGTATGAATGAAGTGGTGATACCATTCCTCCGGTGGCGTCATTTTCCACAGTGTTTTACATGCCTCCAAGTGTTCTGCTGGTG
>JASDQU010252431.1:0-16252 GCA_032191745.1 Picea mariana
TCCATGGGATGAAAGAGTGTGTCACCTTTGTGACACTAAGAAGGTTGAATATAAAAAGAACTTTCTCTTAAATTGTCTAGCCTATACCCATATTAGATCTCATTTTCAAAATATTGATCACACTACCAACCTTCCTAACCTTTTAACTCAACAAAAGTATGGTGATCTTGGAAAGCTTCTCTTAATTCTTTTCGAGCACAGAAACAAAATTCTAAAGAATCACATGTAATCACTTACCCTCTTAAGGTTCGATAGACCAATTAGGTCTTAGTGGACGTTAATCATCATCATCATCATAATATCTCCTCAAGTAATATGATGTTCTATTTTATTAATTTATCAATATTTGAATTGAAATAAATATCATAGATATATTTTTAAATAAATGTAATATCTACTATTGTCTTCCTAAGTAATATGAACTTTTATTTTACAATAATAATAATAATCTATTTTTAAGGTCACGGATAAGCCACACAGATTCGTGTAAAAGACCTCCTATTTTATTAATTTATTAATATTTAAATTAAAATAAATATCTACCAATTTTTATTTTATTAATTTAATAATATTTCAATTGAAATAAATAACATAGATATATCTATTTTTAAATAAATATTCTATGTATTTGACCAAAAAAAAATTGTATTTATATATAATGTGTCTTTACATATTTGTGATTATATCAATTAACATAGATATATTTATTTTTAAATAAATATTGTATGTATTTTACTAATAAACTTTGTATTTATATACAATGTGGGTTTATATATTTGTCATTATATCAATCTTTAAAAGTAAGTAGGATTTTGTATCTAATTTTTTTTATTGTTTTTAATTTTTTAATTATTTATTTTATTAATTTATCAATCTCTTTTCTCGACAAGTAGCTTTCGGATAAGAGATGAACATGGATGATCTTGATAATCACTATTATCATCATTAATTATAATTACTATATTTGTTATAATGTGCACGGGAAAGAAAACAGCTAGAAACGAGTGATTCAAACAAAAAAAAGTTCAAAAAAAAGAAAAAAAAAGTCAAAATAGGAAAAAACTCGAATAAAACACCTAGACATGATCCATATCATTGTCCAATGATGAAAACATACCAAACTGTACCTAAAAGTACATTATGCAATTTCTGCAAGTTTGTAGGACATGAGGATAAGTATTATCGAACCATGGAACTTATGAAGGAAAGGACCTCATATGCTTATAGGATGCAGGTTGAACTACTGGCATGTCCACATGTGCAACATTATAATAGTGCGAAATGGTTTGCAGTGCCATCTCAATATAATAAAGTACCACAATATAATACATCGTGTGTATACAATCAAGGAAACAAAGGAGGATTCAGAAGGGGAGGTTGTGGAAGAGGAGGATTTGGAAGAGGTAAAGGACCAGTAACCTGCCACAATTTTCAGCAACATGGACACTATGAAAGGGATTGTCCACTGCTGCCAATAAAATGCATGTATTGTCGCACAAAATATCATACTATAAAATATTGTCCTATACTTCCAACAAAAATATAGGATAAATGGAATCAAAATAACCAGAATGTTTAATGGATTGCTACAAAAACTAGATATGACGGGGAAAAAATTAATATAGTTACTCGAGGTGGAACCAAAACAGGAGTAGATGCAGGGAATCAGAACCAACACTTGTGGGTTAGAAAAAATACAATGCCTCAAAATTAGTTTCATGCACGCAAGGAAAAATAAACATTCAAGAAGGTCAGACAAGAAATTTTGAAGGCGAATATTACGTTTACTTCAAATGCACAGCTAGAATATGATGGGATAGTATACGATATGCCTCATCTATATGACCATACTAATAGAATTCATCCTTCAGAAAAGGTAAGTAATTTAAAAAACATTATGGTGTCTTTCTTGAAGTTGATGAATGATCAAACATCTATACAAGTATTACAAAGTTTGTTAGAAAAATTCAATCCTGAAGAAGAGATCAAACTAGAACAAAAGACAATAAATCATGTCCATAGGAAGACAAGAACAAACAGGGAGTTCAAACTAAATGAAAATATTTGAGACTTTAATATGGGTGACATCATATTAGATTTGGGATGTGAGGCAAATGTTCCTCTTAAGAAAACATGGGAATGCATGGGGGAACCTACACTAGGATATTCACCTATTCAACTAAAAATAGCAAACCAACATAGAGTAATACCAATTGGTCGATTGAAAGGCATACCAATAGATTTATACAATGTGTGCACTATGGAATATTTTGAGGTAATTGATAGAGTGGATAATACTACACCTTATCCAACATTGTTGTAAACAGATTGGGACATTGATAATCAAGCTATCATCAACTTGAACACCAGGAGAATTATTTTTGAATTGGGAGAATATAGAGTCATAGCACAAGTAGATCCTTCAAAAGGTGGAAGATATGTTGAACCAGAAATAGAGAATTTTATCACAGAAGAGATAAATCGGTTTTATAGAACTATCTCACGCGAGGAAGATTACATTAACCCAATAGCAGATGGAATGCTTAGCTGGAGAATCATCAATTCTTTTGATTCAAATTTGACACGGGACTTGATAATTGGAAACAATCCTTATCTACTAGAAGATGTGTAAGAATTGTGTGTGCACTAACATGGGTTGGCACATAGGTAATAGAACCTCCAAGTTTTTATGGTCAAAATGATTTAGAAGAATTCTTAAAAACTTTTGAAGTAGAAGTCCTGGAAAGTAAAAGGTTATTAGTTTTAGATATTTCCTTGAAATAAACACATGAACATTGGTGGGGTACTCATAAATAAAAGATCCATGATTGGTATCAATGCAAAATATTATTGTGCATCAGATTTGGCATATAACATGAGAATAAACATATGGAGAAATATGATGGAATAAAACATCCTAGAGAACATGTAGAAAGATGCATAACCCAATGGAGACTAGTACCACCAAAGGAATTGCCACATCACTTCATCCATACACTAGAAGGCATACCAAGAAATTGGTACATACAAAACTGGAACTCCGCAGAGGAACTGTAAATTGGATAGATTTGCAACAGAACTTTGTAATCATGTTTGCATTTGAACATGAGAATCTAGTGATGGATGAAACACTGAAGTTGATAAAATAAAATATTTTTGAAGAACCTAAAGTTGAAATTGTCTCATATTATCAGAATCAAAATCAAAATCGACAAAGAGTTAGACAGTTGCTACATTGTTACCACGTCGCAGAAGATGATTCAGCAGAAGAAAACCCACGCGATATTCAGATAACATAAGTTGAAGGGAAAAGAGAAGTAGAAGGCCAACATTTACAGTCATAATAATTTGTTGCACCACTGAATATATATAAGGTCAATATTTGAATAGAAGAGAATCCAAAGATTGCAAGTATTGGTGACTATTAGGATAACTAGAAAGTGGAAAAGGGTAGAATGAAAACTAGGAGAAATTAAAATCCCTCTACAAATAGATTCCATACCAATAAGACATAGACCCTATGGGATGAATCCAGTATACAAATATAAAGATAAGGAAAAAATCGATAAAATGTTGGAGGCTGGAATAATAGACCCTGCTGCAGAATCAATATGGATTATCCCTATGGTAGTTCAGGAAAAGAAACATGGGGGAATAAGGATTTGTGTACACTTGAGGAAGTTTAATGATTCTTTTCTACATGATCCCTTACCTACTCCATTTACATATGAGGTATTGGAAAATGTAGGAGGACAAGGAGCATACTCATTTACTGGTGGATTTTCAGGGTATCACCAAATCAGAATAGCAGTAGAGGATCGTCATAAGACTACATTTTCCATAGAATGGGGGTCATATAAATATAAAATGACATCATTTGGATTGAAAAATGCCCCTGTTATTTTTTCAAGGGTAGTGGTAGCTGCATGTAAAGATTTTATACATAAATGTTTGGAGGTTTATCTGGATGATTGGACAATATTTATCCTATTGGGAGATCATGTTGAATTTTTAATATTAATACTAGACAGATGTATACAATGACAACTTTCCCTGAACATTAAGAGATGCATATTCAGTGCACCATTTGGAATTTTTCTAAGGCATGTAGTGTGTAAATAAGGCTTGTTGGTTGACCCTACAAAGATTATTGTCATTTTTAATTTACCACCACCTAAGTCAGTGCCCCAATTAGTATCTACATTAGGTGATACATGTTACTATATAAAGTTCCTAAATAGATATGCACATATTACTATGCCCATGGAAAAATTGTTAAAGAAGGGTATCAAGTTCCAATGGAATGATGAGTGCCAACAAACTTTGGACATATTAAAATAAAAAATGGTGACAGGACCAGTTATGGCGTTCCCAGATTGGTCAAAGGAGTTCCATGTTCATGTGGATGCCTCTTCAATAGAACTTGGAGTAGTACTAACAAAACCAGGAGAAGGTGACATAGATCACCCAATAGCATTTGCAAGTAGGAAATTGTCATAGTCTAAACATAATTATAATACAACAGAGAGAGAAGGTTTCGCTATGGTATATGCATTACACAAGTTCAGACATTATTTATTAGGTCAACATTTTAAAATTTTCATAGATCACTCTGCTCTCAGATACCTGGTCAACAAGCCAGTGTTGGGGGAAGAATATGTAAATGATTGTTGTTATTTAAAGAGATTTATTTTGAAGTAGTTGTGAAACCTGGAAGACCGAATACATGGCCCAATCATCTATATAGGATAACTAATGGAGAGGAACCAAGCATCTTGGAGGACAATTTTCCCGATGGACAACTATTTTCAGTGCATATTTTTGATGAATAATTTTATGATATCATTGAATTTTTTAGTACAGGATTTTCCCCAAATGAATACAACACTACACAAAACAAGAACTTGGTGGTTAGAGATGCATATTACCAACCTATTTCAGGACACTTGTATAATCTAGGTGCAAATATTATTCTAAGGAGATGTGTCATGCAACATGAATGTCCCATCATCTTGGGAAAAGCACATGAAGGAATATATGGAGGAAATTATGCAGGAAAATTCGTTGCGCAGAAGATACTGCGCATAGGAATGTGGTGGCCAACAGTTTATAAAGATGCAAAATAATATTTCTAGACTTGTTATGTCTATCAAAGGGTAGGAAATCCATATATGAGGGATGAGATGCATGTTGACACAAGGGCAGACAAAGGGTTCAATGCTTCAATAATGCAACAACAAAACCCTAACTATCGACCCTTTTAGCAACACCTGCAAAGCAGATGAAGTCTCACCCGAGGTAGAGGCAGGGGGGTTGCAGGAATCAAGTGTCTACAACCTAGATGGGACATAGATCTGTGATCACAATACTTAACCAGGAACTTAGCTAACAATATGCATTAGTTCTTAACTTCCATTCACATCACAGATTAAACCCTAAATACAAGACAACACTGTAATAAGAAAATCAAACACTTCTAAGCACTTAGCATAATATCAGATCTAACATTCATTCACATCATAAGCACTCAACATTCATAGATATATCTATTATACAACAAGAATAGTGCACTAAGAAAATAGATACATAAACACCATGAATAACATTGCACAAAGCACATAAACACAAGATATACCTGGTTCACTCTGGTGTGGGGCTATGTACACCAAATCTTCTTCTTCTTTATTAGTATTATTCAATATTCTTACAGGAACAGAGCCACAAATCTTACTCTGCATTGGAAAGGTGATATGGGCACTGTGCACTAGATCCACCTTCCTCAAAATCAGGTCACAACACAAATCCTTACATAGTCTGCGCACTAAGCACTTACAAAACAGTTGCACTTAGCTCTACAAGCTTCAACACATCCTTGCACAAAGCCAACTAGCCATGCACTAAGCTGATCAATGACTAGTAACTCACTAACTTAAGCCATCATCTTCTCTTACATTCTTAGCCACTTATTTATACATTACAAAAAGAGGCCTAAGCATGGGTAAACCCATCGGCCGACATCCCATACCTGTTACATAAACCCTAAAAGCCCCAAAAATCCCCAAAAATGGGTGAGATCCTGTGATCTCCACTTCACCTGGGCACTCCATCTTCAACCAGCCTGTCGAAGTCCCAAAAAAGTTCAAACATGACCAGTGTTTCCTTAAAACTTGGTCAAGGACTAACATACCCCCAACACTCACTTGTGACTCGTCCTGAGTCACTCTGACCTGGACATATTTTATTCAAAGGCCTCGAGCTTATCTCGAGCTGCCTCGACTTACTGCTTCTCCAGATCCTCCTTCTCAGAGAACTCTTGGATTACTTGCTCAGTGACAGACCCTTCCAGGCATTGTTCTACTATTGTGACCACATGTTCCAGCTGTGCACCTTGTCCCTCGATCTCTTTGAAAAGTGTGCAGGATTCATCCTGCACTGGCTGAATTCATTGTGTTACCTCCATAACTCTGCTCTGGATGGAAGTGACCTATTGTTGAACTGTGCGCTACTCTTGTGACCTCTTCATCTTCTCCACTGTAGTAAGCAGTTTTAATTGTTCTTGCACAGTCAATGCCTGCTGCTTCACCTCTTGGAGTTGTGCCTCCAATATCCTTAGCTCTGGGTCTTCTGCAAGGCGCTCATAGTTCTATGCACTTCGTCCACTTAGTTTCTTACATTCTGTGGCCAATGCCATGATTCTTTCTATTGCGCTCCTGGTAGTTTCTTCCCTTTGATCTCGTACTTCCTGCGGAGTGCTCAACATTTCTTGAAGTTCTAGCTCTGCTACTCTTTCTTGGAGCTATTGAATAGCCTCAGTGATCTTCCCTACTTCACTCTCAGCTATCTCTTCTTCCATATGTGCCAAGCCTAGCACAATGTGAAGTTCTCTATTCATTGCCTCTCTGACCACAATCTTTTTAGTAAGGAGCTAGTCTTTCTCTTTCTGGATTTTCTGTCTGTCCTCTTCGAACTTCGCCCAGAGGTCATCTTTTTATTATTGTGCAACCCGAAGTTTCTCTAAGGCCTCCTCCTATTCTTGCCTCAGGGCCTCTGTGACCTGCTCCTTTTCTTCTTGTACTCGAAGAAGATGATTCTTTGTTGCATCTACTAATCTATGCAATTGGGTGGGCTCATCCCCAAATTCTACATTCTTTGTTGAAGGTGGCGCAGTGGACACTGCATGGATCGACTAGAGAGCTTGTTGGATGTCTTTTAGTTGTTTCTCAATCTTTTCATACAATGGTTCTTGCTTTGCTCCCTGTCTCTACAGGATGCCTTCTGAGGCATCTTTGATAGCTGTGATGATGAGTTGGATATCATCCATCGTGAGCACATTCTGTGATGGAGGCTTACTGGCTCGGGATTTCTTCCACACTGAGGGTTTCTGTGAGGAACCCTTCCTTTTCTTTCATGTCTTGACCTCTATAAGGGTATCCTTTGGCGGTGTTACTTCACCCTTTTCTTGCTTGTATTCTTCCCCTTCCTCCTCTCGGTTTAATTCATCACCTCCTCCTCCTCCAAGTGAATCATACACAGTTTCCTCTGATGCGTTGTTCTTTTCCTCAATGTTTATGTCCTGCACTTCCTCCTTTTTCTTCTTCTTCTTGCCAGTGCCCTGTCCATCATGTTCGACCTGGGTGACTAATGGGATTCCAATGATATCGGTGTCAGAGAGTTATGCATCCTTCACTGGTATAAGGAATTCTGTAGAGTATTCCTTGGTTATCTCCTCCATATCTTCCTCAGTCAATTTCTAGTAAGACTATATCTCCTCCTTGTTTTCATCCCCACGTGCAGTGATATATATGAAGTGTCGGTCTGCGTGGAACTTCGCGAGTGGCCTGAATCGATGGAGTGTATTTGTTGTCATTCGGGGGAAGGATTCAATGGCCCGCGTTAGCTATAAGTAGTAAGTGTGGAACACTGCATTTGATTGCCACTGCTTCACCATGTTGCTTGAATACCACAAGGTGGTGAGCCTTGCAGCCATTGGTTTTGATGGCTTGACTTTAGGGAATGTCGCTCCCTCTGAAATCGCCCAAGAAAAAAATGCTATTAATATCAACAACCAACTAAAGTGGAACTCATGGCCTTGGTCCTGCGCTTCATGGAAGTCCTTCTCCAACTCATTGATGAGGTAGCTCGCCTAGTTCATCTACATCCATTCGACGCACTTCCTTGCAAGGTCGACTAAAAATCCTGTTACTTGCGTAGGGTGGTTCTTTCTAACGAGACTGCCTGCTATCAGCTGGAAAGATAGACACATTGTGGCATCCTGTATGGAGGCTACCTTGTAGCCTCGCTTACCTTTATCCACATCGCCATATGCCTCCTTTATTTGCTATGCTAAGGAGAAATATGACATCTTTCCTGGGTATAATTTCTGAGGGTCTAGTCCCTGCATGCTTAGTCGAGTGATCAGGTGGATCAACGTTGGATCCACAGTGATGCACCTATCCAACCAGAGATACTCACCATGGTAGCATGGAAGGAGTAGTTTAACGCACACGTTAACCTCCTGATGTCTTCCGAAGTGCGGGATCTTTATGATGTTCAAGATCGTTGACCTCGCGATCTCCTTGATCCATGGTTGGGGAACTATCTTGGGATTCTTCCCAATCATATTCATCAAGTAGAGATGTGATTCAATCATCACATAATTATTCCTGTCTCTGAGGTTGAAATCACTTATCTTGAGATTTGGGATCAGTCCCAACTGTGGTCCTACTACACGGATCCCTTTCGGGAGGTATGTAGTGATGAGTGTGTACTCGAAATCCCTTGGGACATTTTCATGACTAACCTCTCTAGCCAAGGGTGGGATGTAGTCAGGCAAGACCGACGGGATCTTCTTTGTGTTTTCCAGATCATTGCGGTACTTGCTTCTCTTCTCCGTCACGGTTCAGGATGGCCCAAATCGACATCCAGTCGAGGGGGATGATTGAAATCCTCCTGTCTATGAGGCCTATACTCCTTTGGACATGAATTTATCAGTCATAAGGTCTATTAATATCTCCTCCACAGACTTATCTACTGTGCTACGTTCGCCAGACATACACATGCATGGTCAAATAACTCGAGTAGGTGAATAGATAGGCAATGCAATCAAATGAATGGAAAGGTCTAGAAAGCACAATGTGGTAGGTGATAAATTCTCTATTAGTTTGAATATCTCAGTTTGCAAAAATTTGTCCCGATGCAACATGCGATAGATTAAATAAACAACATCGTAACAGATTCCTCCAACAGGCAGGAATGCCTCAATCAAAATGATTCCATCTATTAGGGCACGGTCTCAATGGTCTGGTGGCGATCTTTTTGGCAATAATTGTGTCTCTAACTATTCCAAAGAATCATTCTAATGGTCGGGACGCCTCCAACGGTCATATATATTTGTCATGGTGAAGTGCCATTCTGCGTTGTTCTGTTATTCTGATGATGTTCAAGTTCTGCAAGCCTACCTTCTGCGAAGTCTTTTCTAGAACTCTCTATATTTTTTCTAATTTTTCTTTCTTCTTACTGAGCTTTCTGGCCTTCTTTCCTGTGATCTGATTTTCTGGATTCCTCTTTCCATTTGTATTATTTTCTTCCCTTATCATAGTAACTTCTCACTTCTGAGTGTCTCTCAAAGGGTTCGAGTGTAATACCTCTTCTCTTGTTATTTCTGGGTTGGATACTCTTTTCTCCTTCTTGGATAAGCTCTTTAAGTCTTCTCGCATTCTTCTAACTTTGACAACTAATTCTCTGGTCCTTTGTCATTTTGACTTATCCTCTTTCTCTTCTACTAATCATGTTATTTTCCTATCCATGAAGTCCCTTAATTCTTTCTTTTTCTGTTCTGTATCTTCCTCCTCTGTTGTTCTTTAGATCTGATCTTTCTCAATCCAAGTTTTTCCTAACAAAAGTGCAAAAGGGGCGTTGTTATTAACAAACTTAATGACTTCAAATTCTTCTTTTGTCGATGCTCCATGCACCATCATAGGTACATTAGTAATTCTTCCACATAGGGTTATCATCTTTCCTTTAAACAATCCTATCCTTCCCATTGAAGGAATCGTAGCAGGCTTTCCCAAAATTTCCCAAGTACTTTCTAGCATAATATTCACATGTGTTTCTTCATATAATATACACTTTATGTTGAGGTCTCATATTCTTGTTTCTATGCAGTACTTCTTTTTTAAGATCTCTGGTAAACCGATGTCTCTATGTTCATTCAGGGTTTCTTTCATCTCTAATAATATAGATTCTGATTCGTTCTGGTTTTCTAACACACCCTTAGTTTCTTGTCCTTCTTCATGGTTTTCTTGTCTCATGTTCATCTTTTCAACTTTAGCAATCATTCTAGGGAAATCCAAAACCTTATGATCAACAGATTTACAGGAAAGACAAATAGGACCTATACCAGGGTATTCCTTAGCAAGATGTCCTAATCTTCTACAGTTATAACATAGTGTTAATCCTCTCTTTCTTTTGAATGATCCCCAACCTTTTATGTACTACGCACTAGGATCACAGTGATGGAGCTGCAATCTGCACAAATTCTTTCTAGGATCCTACATCCACTTGTTAGTACAAAAAATATTTCTATGCATAAGAATAACATATCTTTCACTATTTCTATCAAATTTATTCATATCAAATCTTCTTTCTTCTAGTTGTGCCCTAGTTTTCAAACTAGGAACAAATCTATAAAACATACCTATATTCATACTTTCGAAGAAAAAAATTCCACTTATCTTACCTTTATCAGAGCACAAAGATTTAATATCTTACCTCTTTTCTTCATATCAAACTCTCTTTTAGCACATAGATTCGCAAGGCAAGTAGAATACTGCGCACTACAGCAAAAAATCTACGCATAGAGATTTCTTGTTTTCTTCAGTTCCCAGCAATCACAGTTTCAGGTCCCGACAACGAAACCATTTGTTGTCACAAGGGAAGACCCAAGGTTCAACGCTTCAACAACGCACCAACAAAACCCTAACTACCAGCCCTTTTGGCAAAACCTGCGAAGCTGTTGTTTGGAAATAATACCCTACAGACTAGCAAGCTAGGGCTAAACTTGCATGCAAATCATAACCTTAAAGAAATCACTTTTCACCTATCACCCCAAAACTAAAACCCCTTTTTCACATACAAGCATGGAAGGGACCTACTAACCTTTTTACTGATGTTTGGTGTAGATCCTCCGTTGCGCTTTGTCTGCTTGCTTGCGCTAATCCTTCCAAAAAAAATCCTGCAATCAAGACAAAACACTATGCATGCATGCTATTTTTCTACTTGAGGGTTAGACATTTAAACATAAATTGCACAAATCATAAATAACTCATGCATTGGGACGGGAAAAGTATTCTTTTATTAATCTCAAGATGAATCAATTTACAATAATAATAGAGACCGACCACCGTTCCTTGATCCTGATCCTGGGCTCCTCCTCTTCTTTGTCCTCCAACTGCTTTGCTTGAATTCTCCTTAAGCTTGAGGAAAGGCTAAAGGGTTGGGACAAACGGATTCGGAAATTGGGCAGAGTTTCTTTGCTATATTTTTCCTCTTCCAAATAGTACCTCTACCCCTTCTTTTATAGGCTAGAAGGAGCTAGGGTTTTGGACGAACTCTCGGCCATGCATGGCTGGGAGTTTCAGTTAACTGACCCATAGCTTTTTGTACCGTCGGCAACTTTCCTATTTTTATGCTTTGTTAGGTAAACGCGGGTTGTAGTAGGCCAGCTAGCGTTCCAACGCATGCAGTAGTAGGCCTGCCAGTTTTCCAAAGCATGCAGTAGTGAGTTAGGGCGCGTGTCACTTGATTTAAGAGGATTTTCAAGAGTTTATTCAGCATGGCTTTGGCAAGGAAAGGATATGAGTTGGCCTGATGCCAGGTAAGCATGTGTGGTGCAATTTAGGGTTATAACAGATGCCCCCTAATGTGTGAGGGAAGAAGAGCATCTGATGGCCGAAATACATTATCAAATCTTTACCAATCTGTACTGATATGCTGAATGAGTGAGCCCAGGAATCAGGAATCAGGAGGTGTCGTCTGCAAAAAATATCAAATGTCTCACCGAGGCGGGCATACCCATGCTCAGAATAAAATAGAACCATGGCTACCAATCCAATACACTATAGATCCATGTCAAATAACTATAAAGAGTAGCCGCAAACAATACACAGTGGAGCTACATCTCGAAATCAAAAAGATAGACATAGAAAGTATCCATCTCCCAGAAGCTGATTCGGCCTGATGGTTGTACTTCAGATCTTGAGAAACAACTTCAAAGTCTTCTAAAACTCGGGTAGGAGTGTAATATGAGTGTACGACTGCACTACCTAGAGGTCTTCGATGGCTCGTCAGTTATGGACTTGATAATCTTGATGATCAGACTGAAGGCTTCAGTGATTTCGAACAAAGACTTGATTGGACGTTCAGGATGGCTGGGTATGCGGACAAGAGACATGATGCAGAGGGGTCGACTCAGGCTTAGTAACCAACTTCCCTTGGACAATAGCATGACAAGTGATAAGACTCAGGAAGCATATCTGTTAATCATAATTCTACAAAGCAGGAGGCAACGCAAACTCTCCATATGTTTGGAAGAGTAACCAAACGGTGGAGGACACAACTCTATATAATGAGCAAAGCTTTCTAAAGTCATACTACATCCCATAGTCTGATGAATCAAATAGACAGATGTGCTTTATCCAAGGGCGATTCATGATGCTGCCAACAAAGAAAATAATTTTCCCATCCTCTTTTTGGGGTATATTTGATTTTTTTTTGTTCTTTTTGATGATTTTCGAAAAAGAATAAAGGAATATTACGTTACAGGGGAGGAACGAGTATAGCAAACATACAAGATCAAGGCACAAGGACAAGACTGATGTTCTAGGAAATGATACTCGGGAAAAGTCCTCCAGTGGCCAAAAGTGTTAAGATGCAGACGCAAACTGTTACTAGACTGACGGGTAAGGCATGCAAATGCGGTTGATAGAACACACAATGGTAACGTCCTTTGATGTAAGTTTAACGAGCCTAGAGAAGGGAAGATCGGTGGTTTTTCATATTTAGAGAGTCTGAAAAAGCATAAAAGGAAACTCCATTGGGTTACCTTTTTCGATAATAGTCTAGTCGGTTCAAAAAAGGGGTAAACTAGCACCGATTAGACGTCAATTCAAAACCATTTTAACGAGGGTGAAAAGGACAAGATCACTCGGATTTTTTTTCACTTTTAAGGAGTCTGAAAAAAGCTTAACTATGGACTCCGTCAGGAATTTTCTTCTGGACCATTTTAACGAGTGTGAAAGAATAAGGTCACTCGACGATCTTTTCAATTTTAGGGAGTCTGAAAAGAGCTTAACTATGGACTCCGGGGGGGGTTCTTTTTCGTAAATTTAGTCCCTCAGGCCCGAAAAAGGAATAAAATGATACCTGAGGATACTCTTCTAAAGAATGGAAATTCAATAGAGTATTCCTTTGTTCGTACAGTTGACTGTCCAGACCGAAAAAGGGGTAAACTACCGCCGGACAGACGTGACTTCAAATTTCAGTTTAACGAGCGTGAAAGGTCACAAGATCGCTCGACAATCTTTTCATGTTTAGAGGGTCTGAAAAGGGCTTAAAAGGAGACCCATTATGTTTTGGGAGTCTGGAGGGTAAGACAAAGAGTGAAAAATACCCATGCGAATGAGGCTCAAACTCGTATTCAGGAAAGACTACACAGACTCCCGAGCCTACAGTGTTGTTAGAAACGGCATGGACACCATAATGCAACCAGGAACTACCTAGGGCATCCATGTTTTGGTAAGCTCTACCACCAAGTTGCGACACTTCTAGAGCAGATATGACAGTTCTGTGTCACAATCAGATGGGATCGATCCTATATCATAAGAACAAAAGACAACGAGATTCAATCGTTGGGATGAAACCCTACCCTATATGCTCAAGCTGTTTTTGAAAAAAAAAAAAATTATGGACCGTCAATATATTTTTATTTTATTTTTCGAAACTCAATAAAAAGTGTCCCAATACCTGATCAAATCCCTCCCATATAACTCCTGGACCAGTCAAAATGGTTTTTGGTATAAAGAAACTGATAAAGGGGCCCAAAAAAGTGACAAAAAGAGGCCAAAAAGTCTATAAATAGAAGCTGGCAGCTCATTATCACCATTGTTGATTTGGAAATTGACTCTGGAGCCAAAAGACCCCCTTTGCCAAAGATCGTGATTACGAGAGCTACAGTGGACGAAACGGATTTCTGCTTGGACCAAGTAAGTACAAACTCCTTCATCTTGCAATTAAATACTTCATTTATTGCATTTAAGTGTGTTTTGGGGGGGGGGCGTCAACCTCAAAGAGGTCGGCCCTAGGAAAACACGGGCTGTCTAGGGACAGCCCGCGGGTACCCGTGGGCAGAGCAAATCCTGCCTACGGGTACCCGCGGCTGTCGCCTCTACAGGCCGCGGGTACCCCCCCGCGTGATGAAAAAATGGTTTTAAACAAGTACTGATCCCCCCTTTTTGCTTTGTTGTGTTGGCAGGAAGTATGTTCAGTGGAGGGAGAGGGAGCACGAGGCCGCCAATGAGTTAGTGGCCGCAGATCCGAACATTATGGCCGTATTGATGCAATGTGGTTTAGTGAAATTCTTTTTGTGTCCGTTTATGCACACACAACCAAGGCTACTGAACGCCCTGGTTGACTATTGGCACCCTGATGCAGAGGCTTTCATGATAGAGGGGCAATCCTTGGTGCCCACCACCGAGGATATTTATTTTTTGAATGGCCTCTCGAGGAGAGGGGACCCAGTCAACTTTCAAACTTTTCCTGCCGGGCCGAGCAAAGTCTCGGAGCTGATAGAGGAGTATTGTGAGGCTGGGACCGATCAAAAATCTTCCTCGGTAGCCGTTAGTAGGATTACCAGCCTCGCTCTTCAGACTATTTTATCGCTCATTGGGCGGATTACTAGCTCCACAGCCGTGCATCAGGCTTCACACGCACATATGAACTGTGTAATCCAGTGCATGAATGCACAAATTTTTGATTGGAGTACCACACTACTAGCGAGCATGACAGGTCAGTTGACAGCTTGTAGACAGCGGACACATAGGAACTTCAGGTTTGGGACCATCCTGTGTTCATTTTTCTTTGAGAGAGTTCCATGTTTTAGTCCTCGGTTGACAGTTCGAGGACATCTGGCTACTTTCCCCGCATTGTGCAGATGGGCAGCGTGGTGGTGGAAGGACCGTAGAGGCCTTTGATGACGACTTTTTTGCCTGGTTGTCACAGCAGATCCCAACAATTGAGGATTACCCATATGCGGGGATCGATTTCTCCAGAGATCCAGTGATACCAGTGCCTCCTGGTGAGGAGCGAGGGGATATGGGTAAGTCTCCACCTATCTAGTTTTTTTTGTTTTGCATATATAATTTTTATGTTTTTTTGATATATATATCATGTTTTTGTATACCAGAGTTTTTGATGGGTGAAATTTCATTGCATGAAGATGTGGGACCTGTGCGACCTACCGACTATGCACGGAACAGGCGTCGCCCACGGCTAGAAGCCGTAGCTGTCGCCGCTGGAGGAGTAGTAGT
Organism: Picea mariana; assembly: GCA_032191745.1. Classification (NCBI taxonomy): domain Eukaryota; kingdom Viridiplantae; phylum Streptophyta; class Pinopsida; order Pinales; family Pinaceae; genus Picea; species Picea mariana. The sequence goes on from JASDQU010252431.1 coordinate 15,585, forward strand.
AGCTGGGAACCTCCCAACAGGAGAGGCCGAGAGAGTCCTGAGGCGGATTGAGCAGAACTTTACTGTGCTCACTCGCACGGTTCCCATGGCAGAGATAGAGGACTTGCCGCCCTCCTTGCAGACTCATATTATGGGGGTACCTCGGACATGGGTCTGATTATTTAGGCATTTGGGCCAGGCTATACATGATTATAACAGGGCCCATAGGTCCTGAACATACTTTTAGGCTTTTTATGTGCCACGAGCACTGATATGTATATATTTTTTGAGGGCATAAGCCTAGTGACTCACTATTGTTCCCACTTTTTGAGGCGCTTGCGTCCATCTATGTACTCTGAGGATTTTATGATGTTTATATATGGTTTTTTTATCTCTTTTCTGTGCCTTATGGATTATGTGTGCACAAATGTATTTACATGTTTATTTCCATGATATTTTTATGTGTGGGCGAGATGCCAATCTAAAATGTGATTAGCTAGAGTATCTGTGATTTGATTTAATCTCCTAGGAACATGAAAATATGTAATATAATCAAAGCTGCGTTCCAAGAGACGTACCCTAAGGAATCGTCGGTGTCAAGTTGGATCATGAACTCGGTATATTCTGTTTAGATGTGACACAACCAGTTGAGCATCTAGATAGACCCAGAGATGAGAGATACCCAATGA
>JASDQU010252435.1:5740-16216 GCA_032191745.1 Picea mariana
AGAGAGGGCCAAGGTCCTAATACCTTCTATCATGCAAAATGAAAAACATACCGTTGCATGATCGCCTGCTCTGGGTGACGTCCGCGTGCTTTGTGCAATCCTGCTCGCCGACCGTCGAGACTACACCGGTACCTCCCAACCAACACTAGGGGTACTCTGATTCCCCCTTAGCCCCCCAAGCTGCAAAGGGGCCACACAATATCCAGATGGTATGTCTAGCTCCTAGCTCGCCTTGCAAGGCCGAGTTACCACTCCTATCCGAACTGGGAAATCCCAACTCCCCACAAGTAATCAGTCAAGTCACAAATCCGGCAGTGTAACGTTACGCTTACAGTCGATCCCCTACTTCCTCCTCCTTCCTCTCTTTTATAGAGCTTTAGAACTTCCAAACTTTCCCCAAATCTCATTTAATTTAAGTTTTAATAAAAATCTTCTAATAATTCTCTTTCGTACAAGTGTCGTCCATCCCCCACTTTTCTCCAATAAATATTTTCTTTAAATTAATAATTGTTTCATTTCCCTCACCCACCTAGAGTTGCTCCTAAATTTACTCCTTTGTGCTCCTAGATTCCCTTACAGGTTTAAATACTTTCCCTAAATGATGTTGCTAAATTAGTTCAATTTAGAAGGTTCTTTATTACAGATTCTTTACTAAGTTGACCTCACTTTTTACCATAAGTTCCCTTCTTTCCTTTATTATGTTTCCTCCATTCCTTAGTTTCCTAAATTTTATTATTCCCTTCTTTCCCCTTTTTATTAGAGCCAAAATGGCAGCTGCACAAATTAGCCTCTTTTCCCTTTTATTAATAATTTAATACCTTTTACACTTTCACAAGTTAAACAATTAAATTCTTCTTTACAATTTTTAAATCCACTGATTTTAATTAAATTCTTACTCTCTTCATTTTACCCCCAACATTTTATGAAGACTAAAACTATTACTTAAGTGGTTTTTAGTTTAATTTTTTTTTTTTTATAGGTTATTTTTCTTAAGGTTAGACCAAATTTTACCCCTAGAGAAGTTTTAGACTTAGGATTTAGATTTTAAACTGGGCGACATTTAATTAGGGAAGTTGTTTAAGAATTTCTTAATGTTTTAAATGTCTTAGGGCCATCTAGGTTTGTTCCTTCATCATCATCAACGCGACGTGCCCTTTAGGATGCACCACGTGCTCCAAGGGTGCCACTTGCCTCGTTTGTTTCTTTTGCGTGACGTGCCTTCAGGATGCACCACATGCTCCAAGGGTGCCACTCACCTCTTGTGTTTCTTTTGCACGACATCCCCTTCAGGATGCACCATGTGCTCCAAGGGTGCCACTCACCTCTTGACTGATTGGTAGACATCAATAACCCCTGGAGTCAATACTCCACCAAGTGAACTTGTGGGAGACTAAGGGATTCTAAGGAATAAGGCCCCCGCCTTATTGCGCGCCCCTTAGATTCATTGTGAGAGACTGTCGCAGTCTACCCTCACGGCATCGTGGATCCTCTCAAACTAGGTAATCGTTAACCTACAGTTTGAGCCACGGCGGGAGTGCTAGTAGGTTGTGGCAGGGCTGTTGTCCGCACCTCTCCCTCAACCTATCTAGTNGACCGTAGAGACTGCACCGGTACCTCCCAGCCAAACGCTAAGGGTACTCTTCTTCCCCCTTAGCCCCCCAAGCCACAAAGGGGCCACACACAATCCAGACAGTAAACTAGCTTCCCATCTCACCTCCAAGGCTGAGCTACCACTCTATCACAGCTGAGAAAGTCCCCATCTCCACACAAACAATCCGTCCAATTTTCAATTTTGGCAGCATAACCATACCTCATACCAGATCCCCCTTTTCCTCCCCTCCTCCTCCTCTTTTATGCCCCTCAAACCCTAAATCATAATAAATTTAAGTTTTTAATGAAACCCTAAAAATTTCTCTCTTTTACAAGTGTCACTCATCCCTCCCCGTCTCCATAAATTATTTTATTTTTTATAAATTAGAGATTATGGAATACACGTCAATTTGTTTATAATAAATATATATTACTTTATTTTTCCTATTTACAAGCATGTTATTCACCATTCAAATTTATCATCATCCATCATTTTAATTTATCATTAATATGTATATATACAAAGGTTAATAAGAGATTAAAGTGATGATAAACATGTATGTGGGAAAAGTAGATGTATAACATAAAAGAGGAATAATGAGAAATTAAGGGGATGGATGGTGATTTAAAAATGTGAAATGGACATGTAAATGGGAAATGGATACTGGAAGATTATGGTGATGGGTGATAGTTTAATAATGTAGACATGGATAATGAGAGGATAATGGTCTTAGTTTTTTTTGTTTTTTTTTGGGGGGGGGGGATTTTCTTTAAGTAATACTACATAGGTGATGTCATTCTCCCACCAGTTAGGAATTAATTTCTTCTTTGCAAAGTTTTAAAACTATTAGATTTTCTTTAAATCTTACCCTCGTCATCGCCCCAAGAATTTTATGAAGACCAACTATTACTTAGGTGGGTTTTTTTAATTTCTTATTCTTATTCCAGGGTCTGCTCTTAAGGTTAGATTAAAATTTTACCCTAAAATTTTTAGACTTAGTACTTAGATTCTGAACTGGGCGACACTGGGTTAGGGAAGTTGTTTAATAATTTATTAAGGCATTACTGTCTTAGGGATAATTAGGGTTGTTTCCTTCATCCACATCAATGCGACGTGCCCTTCAGGACGCACCACGTGCTCCAAGGGTGCCACTCACCTCGTTCATTTCCTTTATGTGACGTGCCCTTCAAGATGCACCACGTGCTCCAAGGGTGCCACTCACTTCTTGTGTTTCTTTTGTGAGACGTGCCCTTCAGGATGCACCTCGTGCTCCAAGGGTGCCACTCGCCAGCTGGACTGATTGGTAGACATATATAAACCCTGGAGTCAACACTTCGCCAGGTGAACTTGTGGGAGACTAAGGGTTCTAAGGAATAAGGCCCACGCCTTATTGCACGCCCCTTAGAATCATCGTGAGCGACTGTCGTAGTCTACCCTCACGACATCATGGATCCTCTCGAACTAGGTAATCGTTAACCTACAGTTCGAGCCACGGTGGGAGTGCTAGTAGGCGGTGGTAGGGATGCTATCCACACCTCTCCCTCAACCCCTCTAGAAATCGTGTGTGGCCCCTTTACTCCATATGTGAGTCTGGTCGGCAAGCTATCGTCAGCTTGCATCATCAAAAATCATGTCAGAACATGTCAATATCATATCATGAAATCAAATGAAATATCACAATAAATAAATCAATCCAAAAGCACACTCCCTGACTCAATCCGGAGTCCAAGGGGGTTCCACCGATGCCTCTGCATCCTCAAGGTCCAAAACCCTGCACACTCAATACAACTGATTCAAATAGCACCTGTCTACCTCACATAGTAAAACATCATGTCATCTATCATAATGCATCATAATCAAGTATAAATTTTTTAACATCAGAAAGTCCAGATCACTTGCGAGCAAGTGTCCTCAAATAATAAGTTTTCTCAGTGCGCCAGAGAGGGATGTTACAATAGAACAATAGTTTTTGTTTATAGGAATCCATGGGAATCTTGAGGTATTGCTGGAAGAAGAGGCCAAAGGTGAAAAAAATCACCGAGAGGAAAGGAAACAGATAGGCATGCCCAGGGAGAGAAGGGGATAGATGTGGAAAGAGATAGAGAAGAGAGAACACCACACAGTGCATATATAACGAATTGGAGTGATGATATCACAGGATAAGGGTTCAATGAACAAATAATTTCATTTGACGTAGATTGAAGAGACTGAGAAAGTGGAGATATTTCCTTGAATAAAATAGGAAGCTAGTCTAATTTAATGTTGATCACCCTAAAATAGAGAAGACTCGAATTCATACTAGAGAGATAAAGGGTCACAACTTGGTACTTACTAGAAAGAAATTGACATTGGTAAGGGGAGGTCACTGATGGACTGCATAGTAGGGAATGGAATCCATTATGCAAAGAAGATACAATTGATAAACTACCTGGTAAACTTTTGGAAGCCCTGAGCTCAACACGAATGGTGCAACTTCTATTGTTTTCACTAGAGGAGGGAGAGTAACCTTCCTGGTTTGTCTAAGCTTGAATACCATCTCATTATTCCCTTGTGATATCATGGCTTGGAAGGAGGGTGGTATACTGTAGGAATGAAATCTACATTATGGCCTAAGGTTGGGAGGAAAGGCGTCCTATCTTAGTTATTTGGCTGTTGATATATTCCATGAATAGATAAATGTTTAATATGGATTGTTCATTGTTTGATAATAATGTAAATTTGTGTTTTCCAGTTTAATGGAAACATATGAATGCATGTGAACGTATGAATTTATTTCTTGATTAACATGAATTATGCTTGTTTATTTCACATTCCATCTAATGGCACATGAGAGGGATTGTAGGATGGATGGGTGATATGTATTCTAGAGAGTCTTGCACCCTTGAGAGGAAACTTTGCAAGATATGGACATAAAATTTATTTGGAAGATGATAGGAGAGTCCCTGCCTTTGTGAAGTTTTAGGTAGAGTAAGATGCCCCAAGTCCTGTCTAACCTCTTATCCTTAATCAGAAAACTTGAAAGATATGCATAAACCTCATTTACAATGAATTCAGAAAAACCATGAGGTTTGTAGAGTGGTCTATGAACCCTTGAAGATATGGTAAACCTTCTAGGGTTTTCTTGTTAGGACCTAAAATTGACTAAGTCCCTAGTTGGATTCATTTCCTGGAAAAAAACTCTGTTATGAGTTGGAAATAGTATTAGCCATCTATTTGTGAGGAGAATGTATATGATTCGTTCGTCATAAGAAATAGATTTGAAAGTGACCAAGAGTTGGAGTGAGGAAATGCGATGACGATGAAATAGGTCATAAATATTAGATATGTTGGAGGATCCATCCTTGTCGTTGGATATGCGAGATCCATTTTTTACGAAGGAATACTTGAGAGTAGGGTATTCATTGATTCGATGAAGGCCATATGGGAATAATCTGGGTCATTGACGTCGATCTTAGTCTCATCGGGAGAAGAGTAGTCGATAGTATCTAGGAGGAGGATGGGGTTATGAGATGATGATGAAGTAAATGGGAGTCATCGATCTATAATAAGAGCTTCAAGAAGATCATAGTCATTAGATCATATTTGTATAGGCCAAGAACCTTAACCATCACCCAGGTAAAAAATGAAGGGTAGATATTGATTATTGACAAGGGTGTTTTGATCACCCTCCGATCTAATCGAAGCGATTGTCCGGACTAGGTGGTCAAGAGTAGATATGGAATTCAAAATGAAAGTGCATAGATGATGAAGACGAAGGCATTTACAATAATATATGATTTTAGAGTCTAAATTTCACAAATGGGATAATTTTCCATGGTTTTACCCAAAAACATATTCTCCAATTTCCATTTTTTATAAAACTGATTCGCCCGAATTCCATAGAATAAAATTATTTTACCTTAAAAATTGCCAAAATTGTATAAGAACTATATAAAGTCCTTAGAAATTTGAATATTTTTACAAAAATATCTCCAAACATTTTACATTTTGGATATTATAAACTAGTAACATTAGTCTATGTTTCTACATTTTAATATAAAAGTCCATCCTTAAAATTATCCATGTGTACAAGGTTAAACAAGATCCACCAATCAATAAATGGGCAAGATAGAATATCAACCATAGATTATAGTAGGTCCCACCCAGTTTCCTTCAAGTCATTTTCGAACGGTAGGTGTTAAATGTTGAGCAAGTGTATGGAACCAATTTGATTAGATTCATTGGATGTCAAGGTCTGGAAGTCATCGGATCTAGAGAATTGACTCATTAGAGTCATCACCGGAGAATGAAGATGGTTGTGAATTATGTCTCTATGAAGGAAGGTGAACCTTGATGATGATGAGGAAATGTCCCAAGAGATCAAAACTAATGAATTGATGAGCCAGATGGAAAGCACCATGTCAGTGACGCATCAGATGATGTGAGGGAAAAAATCCACGTGGGTGCAATATGGCAGTAAGTTGAAATATTTTGGGAGGTCGTAACTCTTGATATCAAGCTCATAATTGGGAAATATTATACTCATTGAAAAGATCTCGACGAGCATAATTCAATTATGGGATGAATTGTTGTAAATGAATCAAGTTGGAAAAGAGGGAATTTCGACATCCCACCAACCTAAGTGATGGTTAGGGGGTCGAGTGTGTTACAAGATAAATCTTAATCGAGCACTTTCCCCCCTTGCACTGGTCGAGAAGGTATTCAATTCATGGAATTGGATACCAATTTTTTACTATGATTTTTTTCATAGATCTATAATCAATATAGAGTGACCAGGTCCCATATTTATTCTATATGAGAATGAATGGGATTTCAAAGGATGAGGACCTTGGTCAAATGTTCCATTTTTTGAGAAACTATTGAATCTACTACTTAATTTCATCATTTTCTATGAGAGAGTGTCGATACATTGGATAGTTTAGAAAATGTGTACCATGGGTTGGCTCAATTGAATGCTTTACCTAATAGTGTATAGGTACCCTGGTAAGTGAGATGAATATGTACTGGCATTATTCCATGAATTTTTCCACTTGTTTCTCTTCCATAGAGAATCCATATGTGGATCCCATGGGAAACATTACAAATCATCTCATCCTTGAAGGGATTGATGCCATCGGGTAGGAAACACTATTGGCTAATGCAAAGATCTCATCCTTAGTCGAGCCACCTGATGTTGTACAGATGCATATGTGGTGTTGTCAGGAAATCCAACCACTTGATGACCTCTGCTGAGATGAGGTTCATTTGGATTCTGCTATCAATAATGAAATCTAGTGGAGCACCCTTCACCTACATCTACAAGTGAAAATATAACTCACCTCCCTCCATCTCTTCTAGTTCATTTGGCTTGTTATTGGTGGTAGTGAATGTGGCACTAGGTTCTACATCAATGATCTTCTTCCCCTTGTCTAGATCTGAATCAAAGTTGGAGCCCATATATGACTCTAAGGGTTTTATCTTGGCCACCACTAATTTCTTTCAGTGACATTCATCGGTGTTGTGCCAGGGGATTTTATGGAGCTTGCACCACTTCCGAGTGTCTTTATTCTTCTTCCCATTACCCTTCTTTGTTTGCAATATAGACTAGTTATATTGAGGTTAATGTTCATCCTTTATTTTTCCTTCATTATGTGTGATGGTATTTCCTTTTCCCAATGTTTGTTGTGATGCATTCACATATCCAAACTCCCACTTATTCCTATNCTTTATTCTTCTTCCCATTACCCTTCTTTGTTTGCAATATAGACTAGTTATCTTGAGGTTAATGTTAATCCTTTATTTTTCCTTCATTCTGTGTGATGGTATTTCCTTTTCCCAATGTTTGTTGTGATGCATTCACATATCCAAACTCCCACTTATTCCTATGCTTAAATGTTTTTTAGATTTTGATAGCATATTGATAAGTGACTCCTGGTGACGAGATATATCGAAAATCCATTTTTGTTTGGATGTACCTATGTAGTCCCCCATGGAATTTTAGAACCAAATGCTACTCAGAATCTCTGATACCCATATTGGTGTGAAATGTATGGAAGGTATCTATGAACTATGTCACTATTTGGTCCCTCTACTGACGCGATGCAGTCCATCTCATGTATTTGTTTTCGTAGTTTCCAACATGGTAATATTTTTCCTTAATGAAATCCATAAAAGAGTCCCAAGTGTCCTCATCCCCAAATATTATAAATGCCTCTAAGCATTTTTTCTTACAGTAAGTCTCCCACAAATGTTTTGCATGGGGGATAGCCTTAAGCAACAAAAAGGTGATCTTTTCCCTATTGGAAAATTTTTCAACAAAGAAATAACCTTCTAGTAGATTTAACCACTTCTCTAAAGCATATGCATCTATCTAACCTTCAAATATGGAAATGTAAAAAATAAATTGTACCTTAAATGGGGTGGTGCCTCCAAAGTGGTTTCTTGATGAAGATACATATATTGTTCTCATCATCCATCAAAGTATTTGGGAAATATTATCCATCATCTCGTTCCTCTGTTGTGTGAGTAATTTTATGAGAAACAAATTAATAGGATCTCCTGATCCCTTATCTCTCTTTTCCTCCACTATTATCATCCATTGGGGTTAGAAAGTATGGTCTTCCAAAGGATCCATTAGGTTGAGTCCAATTGCCTTATAACTTGACCTCATTAAGGACATGCAAAACGAAAGAAATACAAAGAATATTGTTTTTATGCCATTGATCTATATTTATGAGGGAAGGAAATGAAACATACAAATGGGACAAAAACACAAAGATATAGTAATACTCAATTTCTATTAAAGAATGAAATATGCAGATACTGTAAAAGAAAATACATAGTGAAATGAACTCGCTAGAATGGTGGTATATTATCTCTAAGAAGAGATGTGAAGGTTACCTGCATTCGAAAGAAGATGATTACAATAATATTCCAAAGGCCTTTTTAACATAAAGAGTAAATGAGAAAACCCTAAAAATCCAAAACCCTACCCAAGGGAGATGAAACACCAAAAGGTTTGTGGATCTCGATGGAGGTAGATGATACGTAAATTTCCCAGGGGTGAAAATTTTGCATATGATCTCAGTTTGGGGCACTCGTTACCTCATCGAGAAGGTATTGTTTAGGATCACAGATTCTGTTTAGCCTAGCATCTACATTTGGCTACATGCTAGGCCCTGTCGAGCTAAAAAATATCGTTTAGGGCATCAAAATGTCCCTATAAGTTTGGGACCCAAAAAAATAATAATAACTACCAAGATGGAAATTGGATTTTGAGCCAATGGAAAAGGTGGGTTTCCATTGATGTCTACCTAGATCAAAAGGGAATTTTCAAAAATATTTTTGTAGACAATTTGGGAAATCTCTTAATATGAGCTCAACTTACCATCCCGAAAAAAAAAATCAAACAAAAATTTTCAATAACTATTTGGAAACCTACCTTCATTGTTTGGTAACCAACTTTTAGGATATTTAGACACTTAGGATTTAGTTAATATCTACTTGGTATAATGTGTCGTTAGGTAAAATTTTGTTTCTTGGTGTGTTTCTTTAGTATGCATTAGTATGCATTTGTAGTTAGGAAATCTGACAGTCACAATATGTTCCCGACATAGAGTGATCTGACGGTTCATTCTCTCCTCAATATTAAAATCCATTAGTTCATGGCTTAGCACCCGATTGGTCCATGATATCTATTTAAATAGCATGGAGGGTCATTTTCCGATGATCGATCGTGATAAAATTGTAACATCCCGCTCTGGCGCACTGAGAACACTTATTATTTGAGGACACTTGCTCGCAAGTGATCTGGACTTTTCTGATGTTAAACCATTTATACTTTATTATGATGCGTTATGATAGACGACATGATGTTTTACTATTTTATGTAGACAGGTGCTATTGACTCAGTTGTATTGAGTGTGCAAGGTTTTGGACCTTGGGGATGCAGCGACATCGGTAGAACCCCCTTGGACTCTGGATTGAGTCAGGGAGTGTGCTATTTGGGTTGATTTATTCACTGTGATATTTCATTGATTAGATGAATTGATTTTTGACATGTTTTGACACGATTGTCGATGATGCAGGCTGATGATAGCTTGTCGGCCAGACTCACATATGGAGTAAAGGGGCCACACACGAGTTCCAGAGAGGTCGAGGGAGAGGGGTGGACAGTAGCCCTGCCACCGCCTACTAGCATTCCTGCCATGGCTCAAACTGTAGGTTAACGATTACCTAGTTCGAGAGGATCCACGATGTCGTGAGGGCAGACTGCGACAGTCGCTCACGATGATTCTAAGGGGCGCGCAATAAGGCAGGGGCCTTATTCCTTAGAACCCTTAGTCTCCCACAAGTTCACCTGGTGGAGTGTTGACTCCAGGGGTTATAGATGTCTACCAGTCAGTCCAGTTGGCGAGTGGCACCCTTGGAGCACATGGTGCATCCTGAAGGGCACGTCGCACAAAGGAAACGAACGAGGCGAGTGGCACCCTTGGAGCATCTGATGCATCCTGAAGGGAACGTCGCATTGATGTGGATGAAGGAAACAAATCTAAACAGCCCTGAGACATTAACACCTTAATAAATCCTTAAACAATTCCCCTAACCAAGTGTCGCCAGTTCAGAATTTGAGTCCTAAGTCAAAAAAAAAAAAAAAACTCTTCTAGGGTAAAAATTCTAGTGAATTCAAGACTATACATTAAATATTCATTACCCCTATGATTTGCAACCTCCACCTAATCCAAGAAGTTTCATTCCTTGTTTAAATACATAAAACAACCCCTTCTTTAATTGAATTCATAAATTCATTCCCTCCTTAATTGCATACACAAGGCCATTCCTCATTCCGATTAATAAGCTTGATAATTCATCTTTTTAGTGAAGGTACTACTTTTCCCTAACATAAT
>JASDQU010252437.1:0-11970 GCA_032191745.1 Picea mariana
AAATAAATCATATGTGTTGTGACCATCCATGCTTTTTCGCCTCATCTCTTCAGATAACAAGGATGCAACTACATCCTCATACTTCAATGTAGATTGAGTGGTACTACCTATTGCTACAACCAGATTATCCCAAGAGTCTGGAAAAGAACATAACTAAGTAATACACTTATCTTCTTCTGCAATCATAATATTAACAGATCCAAGTTGACTTACCAGAGTATTAAAGGCATTTAGATGTTCTGTCATAGAATCTCCATCTTCCATCCTAAGATGGTACAAATTCTTTCGAAGAAACAACTTGTTTACCAGGGACTTTGATTGATACAAATTCCCTAACTTATCCCATATTTACTTGGCTATAGATTCTCCCGAGACATTCAACAACACCGAATTTGCCAGGCAAAGTCGAATGGTACTCCTTGCTCTTCTGTCCAACTTGTCCCAATCTTCCTTCGACATACCAGTAACTGGTGTACTAGTAGTTTGTGTACTGGTAGGTTGTGTACCAATAGCTTGTGTGCTTGTAGATGGTGTGCCAGTAGGCTGTGTACCAAGATCCACAACGATCCATTTTTCTTTGTCTACAAGAAGGTCCTCCATATTGAGCTTCCATAGCTCAAAGTTTTTACCATTGAACTTCTCTATCTTGATTCTAGATGAGCTCTCCATTCCTCTTACTTTACTCAAATCTCCACTGAAAAAGCTCCCACTAAACCCAGGTTTATCACAGACCCAAGATAAACTTGATCTATCAAGACTAAGCCAAACCCTCAGCAACAAAGGCATCCCTCTGAAGCCAAAAACGTGCTTTGATACCACATGTAAGTTTTAAACCTACGAAGTAAAGCAATGCATATAGATTCTTAAGCAATACATAAATTAATCAATGGCTCATACACAGAGTACACAGAGATTTTATACGGGAAACCCTCAACTCGGAAAAACCTTTCTTATTTTCATTATATCGAATTTCACCATTCTCCATACAATATATACAATGTTTTTAGGTATTTCGTAGATACCAAAATCCTAATCCCTTAATCCATGATTAATTTACAAATCCGCTAAAAATAACAAAAAACCGCACAAAAAAAATAAATTTGGGGTGTTGCGCGTAACCAGGGGGGGCATACCTGCCCCCCCTTGGACTCCCCTAGGAAAGTGCCTGACGCACAGGACAGAGCTCTAAGTGAAGGGATCGTCAGATGCAGTTGTCCTATTTGACGCACCCACACACACAGGCATGCAAAGAATATAACACATACCCAACACTTCTATCCTAATTTCACTGGAAAAATGGCATGTCACCCCACCCTTCTTCCACCTAGAATAGTTAGACTTGGTGTTTGAGATGAGAATCTAGATGGAAAAATAGGTCTATCATGGCACACTCATGAACCAATGCATAAACATGTTGTATGAGGCTTTCTCCAATGCACCAGTAGGTCAAAGATGTTTGACATGTGCGAGACCTTATGCTTTGTAAAATCATAATGGACCGCACAATGAAGACCCTACCAAGGCCACCTATGGAACCAACGAGTAATTGCTTGGCTAGGAGTGCTTTCTAGTTATGGTTATATGTTAAGGTTCTAGTTAGGGGTTCATTCAAATCAAACTCATTAATGTTTAGTCTAGTTTCAATTTCATTTTCATGGTTAATGCACAGAATATAGGCTGCCATCTGTCCTAGTTTCCTCCGGGCAGGGAAGATGGCAATCCACCTCTTCTGGAAATGGATATCCAAGGCTGCCAATTGTTCGGAATTATGCTAATTTGGTGGAACAGCTGGAATCCTAAGGACATATGTTTCTTTTTTCATGTGGTATAATACTATAGGATCTACCCTCTTTTTACTTAAAAAAGAAAAAAAAAGCATACATTCAAGTAAGAAAAAGATAGAAATATAGACAAGAATAGAAATCTGACCATAAAAAATCCTTTTACATTCAGTATCAAGATGAAATATTTCTTTTCTGTACAATGTCTTCTAAAAACTAGCTAATGGTTCCCAACCAATCCACCTTCATAACTTCTCCTTCTACCTTGATTATATCAAAAGAATACATATTCATCAAGATCCAAAAGAAATGGATCTGAAAAGATCCACATCTATATTTACTATCTTGTTTAAAATAATCAAGGAGGAGATCAGATCTGATCTCCAAGTCAAATTGATGAGGTGGATTATCAACTGTTGTCCATGATATTTTTTAGGAAAATAAATCTAGAAAATTACTTAAAATAGGGTCCAAAGATCTCTTCGTATCTCCCAAACTATGATAGGTGTGTAAAAACAGAGAGAGTTTTTGTGAAGGGGTCCGTTCCCGACAAAAACCTCTTTTGTTTTTCCAAAAATTCATCTCCATATTCTTTGAAAACTCTCCAAAAATTGATCACTAAAATAGGAAATCATTTATTGTGAGATCTCAAAAAAATAGGCCTCAAAGATATATTTGAAACTCTTAAAATGTGATAGTTTTATAAAACCAGAGAGATTTTTTTGTAAAGGGAATCGTTACCAACAAAAACCTTTTTTTTTTTCAAATAATTCATCTCCATAGTTTCAGAAAATTCTCTTGAAGATGAAGACTAAAACAGGGAAAAAACAAAGTATTGCCTGTATTGATTTATGCCCTTCTTATTTTGATCTTTTCTTAGTATGAAGAAATAGTAGGTGGTTGTCCTTCTTCCTCCCCTTCACTTCATTTTGTGTTATCATTTATAAAAATTACATCTTCCTTCTTAAGAGAATGATTAAAGAGGGATTTTGAGTTCAACATGAATTTATTTGTTACCCTTGTCAGAGAGTTGTTGGGACAATTCACCATTGTTTTACCTTTTCTTACTTTTTTCATTTGCTTATATTTATCACCTGCAACTGGTTCCTTTTGTTTCTTATTTGATTGTTCGAGCTATTGCTTATAGACCCTCTAAGATGGATTCTTTTATTGTCTTTAGGGTCATCTTTTGGAACAATCAAATGATTGTCCAACTCTACCTCTATTTTTTGCTTCTTTTTATGTGCTTTGGTAGTTTTGATTTCAGGTAAATATTTATCTAAGACCTCTATATCCTACTTCAATTGTATTTTTATCTTACTATATTGAGTGACTCTAACCATAGGATAGCTTTCCTTCTCTGTAGAAACAAGGTTTTTAGAAATTCCCTCTTCCTTTGTTGATTTCTATTTTGGAAACAATTTTGGTTTGGATTCATGTTCTTTCAGTTCAAGGGATTATAACAACCAATCCTAGGAAATATTCACTTCATCCAATGTATAATGAACTAAAATGTTAATCAATATCTGGTGAAAAATACTCTTAATGATAGTTGCACGGTGATATTGTATTCTTTTAGACATCTTTGTCAGGCTGTGAATCACCATAAGGGCAATTTGCCACTCTTTCTTCAACCATCTTTGTGTGATACCTTGACTCCAATTTGGATCTTGGAGTTATGGAATAAAGAAATCATTGAAAAATTGCATGGGCATATCTTACTTCTTCCACCACCTCTCTTCTTAGGTGCCATAATGCAGATTGCAGAATTTCAGAGTATGTTTAGGGTTTTTGTTAGTATAAAATAGAGATTTTTTGAAAATGTTGTGGATGAGGTTCGAAACCTGCAAAATTATAATGAAATACTTCGGGTGTAATTTGTGATCAATCAAAACATGAAACCAACAAACCTGTGATATGATTTCAGGATGGATGAGTACAATCATGATCTCTTCAAGTAAGTATAATACCGAGGACATGATTAGATGTTTAATCATCAATCATGTTGGCATTTAGGATAAGATCTCGGGTGTCTTCAAACATGATTTATTGAAGTGCCACATGAAAAATGATGATTATTCCTAGTGCTGCAAGAATAGTGATATTCTTGTAGCGCCCTTTTCCATAAGCCAAAATTCAAATTTAAAAAGAGAAAAGGACTTGTGATTTGATGGTGAGATCTAAACCCTCTAATTCTACTTTTATCGAACTAAAACATGGTAATAAGCACACAAAACATGCAATGCAATCTCAATTTAACACTATTGAAGCATAGAAATCAAAGTGAAAATTAATGTTAGGGATAGACAAGGTATGGAAGAGAATAACTCAACAATCATTATCAAAGTTAGAGACTAACACTAGCTCCTTCTGGGGATAAAGTTTCATGATGAAAATTTAAGAACTTGTTGACCAATGCCTTTATCTCCCTGATCATCATCAACTTTTACTATAATTATTTCCTTGACCATCCATTCCTTTATTTGCAATCCAAAAATAACAACCACAAAAAAGCAAGTAGTCATTCCATTGGGCTATGGAGTCATTTCTCCATGTTGATTTACCGCACACCAATTCTTAATAAGATTATTTACAAACATCTCCTACTCCTAACCAGTAGAAACCAAACCAATAAGGTGAAGATGAATTTACAAAAGAACCATTCAAGAAACAAATTGATTGGATGAATTTTTTTCATGTGCTTAAGAAAAAAGAAATATTAAAAAAAAAAGTATGGCTCACGAGACAATCGATCCGTATAATCCCAGTGAAAAAATGATAGAATATTTAAACTTGAAAAAACCTCCAGATCTACAGTCATGGGATCATAAATATCATGAAACATTACTTTTGAATCAACAGTAAACACATAATCTTCCAGCTTCATATGAACATACATATTTTGTGAAGAATCTGATTTAATAGTCAAGCCATACTCTACTTGTTCTGCTGAAATTAGTTCTTGAATATAATTTGTTTTATGATAGTGAACAACAACATATTGGATAGGTTGATTTCCTTCATCCATTTCTCCAACATCAGATTCATACTCATAAAAAATGTGATCATTGTTGCACAGGTGAATGAACGCTGATGTGAAATTATGCTCTTCTCCATTTTGTGTTGTTGTTATATAAATAATCTCAACACTACCTCTTTCAATACCTTCCAAAATATTAGATTCAAAGTTTTCAAAGAGGGGTTGACTGTTGCTCAAGTCAATGGAGGGTTATATGAAAATTTTCTCTTCTCCATTTTAAAATTCATCATATAGAGGTTGACTATAAAAACAATTTTGAATTTTGAAATTCACAAAATTTTGTTTAATGATGCTCTTCAAAGAAAGAACACAAATGAACAACCTAGTCTTTTGGAACAAAAAAATCATTATGAAAACAGCTTCTAGAACCATCCAATAAATTTGTTGTCATACTATCTATGAAACTATCATCAACAACATCTTGAAAAAATTCTCCTTGAAAAGAATAATGAGAGAAAGTTTCATGAATGATCAAATCTTCTATTGTCATGTTTGCAGGAAGAGGTGTGATCGTCATTGATGGGAATATTAGCAGCGCAACGTCGATGTCACAAGAACAATAGTGAAGACACAGAAGAGCAATATAGAGAAGAGATCAAAGCTCAAAAGAGATATTTCCTTGCGCTTTCTAGAAGTGCAGTCGAGGACCAAGAGAAGGACTTGCAGGATGAGCAAAGGTCACACAACCTTTGACACTTATAAATTATTCCAAGACGGAAGGATGCGTAAGATAAGGAGGAAGAGAAATAATGATCATTGGATCACCCATCTTGAATTCTCAATGGCCGTCAGATCAAAGTCTAGACAGGAAGAACATGTAGAGAAGGAGAACAGATCTCAGGCGTTAGATATAAACATGGGGACCGACTGTCATTGGATCTAGAAGAACGTGCATGACCATTAAGTGCAAGGTGAAGAAGGCTTACAAAGTCCCAAAATCAGGGGGACCGTCAATCATAAAAAAGGATACGTAGCAGAAGATGAGCAGTTTCATAGAATCGTGAATTAGGAGAACTGTGTCGAGTAGTTCACAGATATCGCGAAACGTGAAATCCCGAGGACCATTCGATCCAGAGGACACATGGTGAGAGATCAACATTTTTTTAACTGGAAAGTCAAAGGAAGGAAGTGATCTGACCTTCCAACTCGCGAAATGTGAAGTCATGATATGACCTGAGTAGTTGGATCGAGGACCAATTTGGGTCGTCAGATCCAGGAGGTGAATGTGGCAGACCACGTTAGTAAGGATGGGTGGCAGACCACATCAGCAAGGACAGGTGGTAGAATACATCATCAAGGAAATGTGGCACAATCAGACAGGGACAAGTGTCAAGATGATTCAATGTTTCAAGTACATAAATATTACGAATTTTAGTGACACATGGCAGCCACTCAGATCATGACACATCATCAAGTGATGCAAGAGTTACATCACAATAAAGGCCCGTGAAGTCATGAAATCATGAAGTGCCCTCTTGCTTGGCCCCTGGTCATAGCTAGTGGTGACATCAACAGGAGAGAAGTAAAGGAGCTAGTGCAGCTAGGCTCCATTTCAGAGTTTGACATATTGGGAATTCCAGAGGAAAGAGTTGTGAAAACTCACAAAACATGAAGTTACAAAATTGATATGAGTCGTTGATTGTAAGGGAATTAAGGATCATAGATCTCGTCTTGAGGAATTCTCCAATTTGGGGATTGAGAATTTAGAGAATATAGGTGAGTGAATTCACGAAGTTCGCAACGTCTCAAAGTGAGAAATTGTGAAGTGCCTTTTGGCATAGCTGTTGGTGACCGCTAATGGTCACGTGAGGGGAAAGAGCTAGTGTAGCTAGGCTTTATTTTGTGATAAAGAGTTGGAAGAGTCAGAGTGACTCGTAGAAAACTCGTGAAATGCAAAATTCCAAAGCGTCCTTTTGAATAAGCGCTTGGTCACCACCGATAGTCATGTGAAAGGAAGGGGCTTAGCCAAAAGATCTAGTGCCCACTGTGTAGATTTATCAGAAAGGGAAAAGTTTCCAAACACATGAACACGTGAAGTTTCTCTCAGTAATTGCCAAGATAAAGTGATTGCATCTACCAGAGAATTTGAGGAGTTGTAGGGTGATTGTCAGAGGAGACGAAGAGTCTGAAGGTAACATTCTGTGATGATGAAGATATTCGTTAATGACAGAGAAGACAAAGAGTCTTGACTGCCAAATAGGCTAAGGAATCTCAGCATAACGACCACTGATGATGAACTCACAGGCAATAGAACTACTAGAGAAGATAAATATTTTCCATGCTGATCATGAGAGGACATGATGTGAGAAAGTGATGAGGAATAGAAAAGGCAAGGAAATCTGTTGTGGAGCTATGCAAGAGAAAGGAGGAGTTACAATGAACAAACTGTGGGGTAGAAAAATGTCACTGTAAAGAGCATGTAGAGAGATTGTTCATGGGGATGTTGAAGGTGCACAGAGAGGATAAAAATGTAGAATAGAGAAGAGATTGTTGTTTTTGTTGCGTGTGATTCATACGAGTAAAATCAAGCTATGTGTAGAAGCTGAAATGCACAGAAGGGGGATAGCGCATGGTATGGATATGGCACACAAATCATAAAAGGAAAAAGAATAGAAAGTGCAACATATGCAAGTTGGAAGATACTGATGCAGGTAGAGCAGAGCAGTGTAGCAGAACAATGATGTGACTAGTAAGCCATTGATAAATCTTGTATCACTGTAATAACTTTATGAGAGGAAAAAAATTATAAGCAGGATGGTAGGGAGGTTCTAGGGAGGATTGTTTTCCTCAAAGTTTCAAGTGGGTGCTTGAACACAGGGAGTGATAGCTTCCATCTAGTTACATCCAGAAAAACCAGGGTGGTAGGGTGGCGCAAGGGAGAACTATTGTTTTCTATTATACAGGTTGGTGCATGTGTGAATGGAAGTTGGTGCTTCCATCCAATTGGTGTTGGAAAAATCAGGGAGTTGGTGCTTCCTTCTAGTGGGTTCTAAAGAAACCAAAGAGTTGGTGCTCTCAACAAGTTGCAACTTGCAAGACAGAGGTGGTAGCCTCACAATGAGTTGGAGCTCATAAGTATGATAATGTAAAAAATGTAAAGAATACTTATCATATCAATAAGAAGAGGTTTTTACCCTTTATGGGTTTCCTTGGGAAATTTTTGTCTCTGTATATTTCATGTGTGTGACTGATGTTTAACATTCTATTGGTTATTTCCCAGCATCATCGTGATTGTCATTATGTGTTCAGTAAGGAGTTTAAAATGGGCAAAATTGTTTAAGCATAGGGACAACTGATTCACCCCCCCTCTCAGTTGTCCAACATCTTATTCATCATGATAAGATGGATACTTTTGATGGATTTCAATTGACAATGATAAAAAACTTTGTTCACCAACAAGATAATCTTCAATAATTTCTTCACTAAAATACTGGCCTTCACAAATATTTCCAACAACAAATTCTTCATGAAGAGACCCATTCAAATGGCCATAAAATTCTTAAGAGCATTATGAGAACATTCCAAAATATCTTCATTGATCTCATTACTAAATCCCCCCTGAAATGTTTTGCTAAGAGATTTGAATTGCTCACAACAATCATTCAAGAGGAACTCGACAGGATAAATCCTCTTAGAATATGAATGAAAAGAAGCATGGAAATCCTTTAATGATGAAATACTGGAAAGAAGAAGAGATCGGTACCATTATCTCATATCTCCTTCCAAGGAGTACATAAACATTTTCAGAAATACATATTCATGATGAATATCAAGTTGGTCCATGTATTGATGAAAATCAATCAAGTGTTGTGCAGGATGAACATGATCATCTCCTTTGAACCTCATAAGGTAGTCTCACCATTCATGCACAGTGGGCTCAAAATTTGCAAAACCATGAATACCATAGAAATCAAATGGAGAAAACCTACGAGACAAAATGGATTCCATGGCCTTTGACATCTTGGATCAGTGGAGTTTCCAATGGATTCTTTCTTCATGGAGTCACTAGGTAAATGATATAGTCAAAAATATTTTCCAACTCATGTTCACCATCAAGAGCTACAATTGATCATTGTTGTTCTCCCAGGGATAAATTATTCATTCCTCAGTCCCTAGCAGTGGCACCAAAATATGTTAGTCCCTAAAGTTTCACTTTATTGTGAGAGCGAAAGCTAGGACATCATCAAGTTATTGCAATGCTTTTATGTATAAATATTTAAATTGGTTTTTTAACTGGTTTGAAGGTTGGGGTCAATGATAGTGTATGATATCAATTCAAAAAAGAAAAAGCAAATGCATGTCTCACTGACTTAGTAAATGGTAGTCAATTCAATAATCGGATGGTAAAGTAATATGAAATATAAAGATGTAAGATTTCAATTTTTCTACTCACATATGAAACTCTTTATGAAAAATATCATTCAAGAGAAAAGAGACATGTACTTGAAAAAAAATCTAATTATGAACAAGTAAACAAAAAAAATTTCGTCGACTTACTTACAAACAGAAAACAATCAAACGATTAGCACAAGATTGATATGCATTCAAGTAAGAAAAAGATAGAAATATGACCATCAAAAATCCTTTCACATTTAGTATCAAGCTGAAATATTTCTTTTCTTTACAATGTCTTCTCAAAACTGGCTAATGGTTCCCAACAAATCCACATTCATAACTTCTCCTTCTACCTTGTTTACATAGAAAGAATACATATTCATCAAGATCCAAAATAAATGGATCTGAAAACCTCATCATCTATATTTAGTATCTTGTTTAAAATAATCAAGGAGGACATCATATCTGATATCCAAGTCGAATTGATGAGGTGTCTTATCAACTGTTGTCCGTGATATTTTTTAGGAAAATAAATCTGGAAAATTCCTAAAAAATAGGGTCCAAAGATCTCTTTGTATCTCCCAAACTATAATAGTTGTGTATAAACAGAGAGAGTTTTTCTTGAAGGGGCCTATTCCCAAAAAAAAACGCTTTCGGTTGCCAAAAATTCATCTCCATCTTCTTTGAAAACTCTCCAAAAATTGGTCACTAAAACAAGAAATCATTTATTGTGAAATCTCTGAAAAATAGGCCTCAAAGATATATTCTAAACTTTTAAACTGTGATATTTGTGTAAAAAAAGAGAGAGTTTTTTGTGAAGGGTCACATTCCCAACAAAAACCTCTTTTTGTTTCAAATAGTTTTATCTTCATCGTTTCAAAAAATGCTCTTAAAGATAAATACTAAAACAGAGAAAGAACATAGTATTTCATGTATTGATTTATGCCCTTCTTATTTTGATCTTTTCTTTGTATGAAGAAATAGTAGGTGACTGTCCTTTTTCCTTCCCTTCAATTTTTGGTGTGTTATCATCTATAACAATTACATCTTCCCTCTTAAGAGAAGGATTAAAGAGGGCTTTTGAGTTCAACTTGGATTTATTTGTTACCCTACTCTTAGACCTACTAGGACAATTCACCACATTTTTACCTTTTCTTGCTTTGTTAACCTACTTAGCTTTATCACCTGCAACTGGTTCCTTTTGTTTCTTCTTTGATTGTATGAGTTGTTTCTTATTATATTCTCTAAGCTAGATTCTTTTACTGTCTTTAGGCTCATCTTTTGGAACAAGCAAATGACTGTCCAACTCTACCTTTGTTTTTTTCTTTTTTTTTTTCTTTGGTAGTTTTGATTTCAGGGAAAGATTTATCTAAGACCTTTGTCTCCTACTTCAATTTTAGTTTTCTCTTACTATATTGAGTGACTCTAACCACAGGAGAAATTTCCTTCTCTGTAGAAACAAGGGTTTTAGAAATTCTCTTTTCATTTGTTGATTTATGTTTTGGAAACAATTTTGGTTTGTGTTTCTGCTCTTTCAGTTCAATGGATTCTAGTAACCAATCCCATAAACGATTCACTTCATCCAATGCATACAGAACTAAAACTTTAATCAATCTCTGGTGAAAAAGACTCTTAATGGAAGTTGCATGGTGAGAATGTATTCTTTTAGACATCTTTGTCAGGATGTGAATCACCATAAGGGAAGTTTTCCACTCCTTCTTCAACCAACTATGTGGGAAACCTTGACTCCAGTTTGGATCTTGGTGTTCTGGAAGTAAAAACTGGTTGACAAATTGAATGGGAATCTCATCCATCTTCCACCACCTCTCTTATTAGCTGCCATAATGTAGATTGCAGAATTTCATGGTCTAACTAGGGTTTTCGTCAGTAGGAAATAGAGATCTTTTGAAAATTTTGTGGACAAGGATGGAAACCTACAAACTTATAATGAAATGCTTCAGGCATAATCTGTTAGCAATCATATCATAAAACCAACAAACATGTGATATAATTTTAGGATGGATGACTACAATCATGATCTCTTCAAGTATGTATAATACTGAGGACACGATTAAATATTTAATCATCAATCATGTTGGAATTTATGATAATATCTCAGGTGTCTTCTGACATGATTTTGTGAAGTGTCACATGAAAAATGATGATTTTTCCTAGTGCTACAAGAATAACGTTATTCTTGTAGCGCCCTTTTCCATAAGCCAAAATTTAAATTTAAAAAGAGAAAAGGACTTGTGATTTCATGGTGAGATTCTAAACCCTCTAATTCTAATTTAATCGAACTGAAACATGGTAATAAACACACAAAACATACAATGCAATATCAATTTAACACTGTAGAAGCATAGAAAGCAAAGTGAAAAATAATGTTAGGGATAGACAAGGTATGGAAGAGAATAACTCATCAATCATTAGCAATGTTAGAGACTAGCATTGGCTCATTCTGGGATCATAAATATAAGAGAAAACTAAACCGTTTCATGATATTTATGATCCCATGGCTGCATATATTTAAGAACTTGTTGACCAATTCCTTTATCTCCTTGATCATCATTAACTTTTACTGTAATTATTTCCTTGTCCAACAATTCCTTTATTTGTAATCCAAAAATAGAAACCAAAAAAATGCAAGTAGTCTTTCCATTGGGATATGGAGTCATTTCTCCTTGTTGATTTACCACACACCAATGCTTAATAAGCTTATTTACAAACATCTCCTACTCTTAACAAGAAGAAACCAAACCAATCAGGTGAAGACAAATTTCCAAAACAACCATTCAAGAAGCAAATTGATTG
>JASDQU010252440.1:0-14482 GCA_032191745.1 Picea mariana
ACAAGGAAGCCATTGTGGAAGAGGATCATTCTTTATTCCTTCATGAGATTTCCCATGATGTATTTACATTTGGGATTGAAGAGAAGGATCGGGAGACCGTTCCCATTTTACAAGATGGGGGAGTGCACGGAAAAGAGGAGGAGGAACCAGAGGGACAACTGAGCGTGCATTTCATGTTCTATCTGGAGCCAATCAACAAACAGCCACCGCCTGAGATTAGTGAGCCTGCATCAGTTGTCCTCCTACCTGTGATTATCAGAGATATTCAGCCACAGGTGGACACCTGTATAGCACAGGCCACTATTTGTCGTCGGTTTTCCAGGATTGCCCACTCATTCTATGACCCTCTCAGCAAGTACATGGAGTGGCATTTCCCCTATGCCTTGGAGTTTCCCTATTTCATCTGAAGTCCAGCTTGTAAAGAGGAGTTGAAGAGTGTAACCGTTCTACTGTCATGGTTACACCATCTGTTGATGATCATTGACAGAAGGAAGGAGCTTCTATCAAAGAAGTTGCTTGAATGGCTATGGTGGAAATATGATTTCACCTATTCCTATGTAAAGTGTTTTATTAGTTTAGGATTGTATATAAATAATCTCCTTTGAGCATGTATTTTTATTTTGTTTCTTTTATTTTTCAGCTTGTATTTTCAGCAGCGGGATGTTTTGAGCCTGACTCCATAGCCCAAAAGTAAGGCATTGGAACTGCAAAATGAGTCCATAGAGCATCACAGGGACGACTCTATCCCCCATGGAGCCTAATGTTAGTAACATTTCTTGTCTGGGCCACAAGAGCATTCGGGTCAGCGAGTCGCATGAGGAGCACCTGAGCGCAATGCAGAAAATCTCATTTCAGGCTCCCAAGAAAGCGAGCGGGTGAGATTATATCGCCGGTGGTCCAGATTCATCCATAGGAGCATATCAACGGTTGGCAGAAAATTGCGGTTAGCGGAGTTTCACCGAGATTAGCGCAAATGCATCGTGCCCACATTATATGCAGGGAAGGATAGCAGTCGTCCATCCAAAGGACGTGTGGTGCGAGATCTAGTCATGTCGACGTTTCGGCAATCGTGAGTTCAAAGGGTGAAGGTTTCGTGTTTTCCTATATCTCGAAGCCCCAAACCCCAAAGGTGCCCAAAGTTGGGCTCGTAGTATTACGGAGCAATCTCGGCCGTCCATCCACAGGAGACACCTGGCGCGTGATTAGGTTCCTTGTCGTTTCACCCATCGTGATTTTAAAGTGCAAATAACAGCTTCGTCATTTCCCGATGCACGAGGTGTCGGGAGTGTCCAGGACCCGGGCCCACAGCATCGTCGGGAGAGTTCAGAATCGTCAGATCTAGAGGGACGCATGGCGCCAACTCAAGCCATCTCAGCGTTTCACTCATCACGATTTTAAGAAGCAAGGATTAGGCCCTTCTTATTCATGAATGCCGAAAGTGCCTTTGAGGATAAACGCAGGGTCACAGCCCGTCGTCACATGGGAAAATAGAAAGAGATGTGCAAAAGGGGCTAGGGCTGTCGAGTCCAGTCGTCGAAAGGTTCATCGCTTTATCTGGGTGCCATTTGATACGACCTCAAGCCTGGTTTTCACTTGAAGTAAATGAAGGTAAGAAAGAGAGGTTGAAACCTCTCTTCATGCATTAAGTGCAAGATATGGAAAGCCTGGCCAGTGGTCTGCTCGAGAGGGTCCTGTGTACCATTTTTTCCAAAGAGGCCATGCCCAGTCCTTGATTAGCCGGAGGAGGTCTGCACACGCTAACTTGGCTCTTAATGGCTCAGCTACTCTCCTTGCAGGAGCCATACACAGTTAAAGTGGCATTTGAAGAAGAATATTAGTATGAGTTTGACTGAAGGGACACCAAGCCCTGGGTGACTGGACACGCCTCTATTAGGCAAATTTCTCTGAGTATATAAACTCAGTTTTTGTATTTTGTAAAGCATCGATGGTTGAGCAAGGCTCCCGATTGTAAAGTTTTGATGAAGCGCTGGTCACTCTGGTCAATGTACGAAGCATTTGAGACTTCTTACTTTATGGATGTCAGCTTCTTTTCCATCTCTTTGTTTGCTTTGTTAGAGCAACTCAGAATTGGAGGATCTAGTCGAGTTGCAACTATTATAGGATGATGTAGGTTGGATCACTGTAAAAGTTGCATTGTTTCTAATCGATTCCTGTGATTTTCTTAGCGCTGAGCGACTTGGAATTGAAGCATTCAGTCGAGTCACCCCTCAACTCCTAGAAGCTATAGACCAAGAGGATCTTGGTCTCTGATTTTTTTGCCCTCAAGCTTCCAAAGGCCTGTCACCCAAGGCAGTCTTGCTCGCCCTTCTCACAAGTCTTCCATCTACCACCCTTTAATCCATTTACTAACTGAAGTTGGATCAAGACCTCCCTTGATTTCTACATACCAGGCTTGATTTCCTGAATTAAAGCTATATATTCTCGGGTCTTTACCCATTTGATCACCCCATTAAACAAATCGTGACATAAAACTGATGGGCATCGGGCTCTACTCCTGCAAGCAATCTAGGGGTGACTTCTGACGCTAACACATTCTACATGCAAAAATGTATTTATATTAATGATATGAGTATTTACATATGCACAAATAGGCTCATTGTCCTTTAGAATCTAGGCTCTCTGGCCTAATCATCACATAAGCCTCATAACTTATAATCACTTTTCTCACCAGCCTATAAAACATGTTACATTTACAATTAAAATTGTGGCTCAGTCTTGAGATATTACAATCCCAACCCCTTATTTTTTCATTATCCTTAGTGCAACTTCTTTATACATGTTACCATCAAGATTTTCAAAAATCTTCAAAAAGCTCCAAGCTTTAGCTATTGGAACCTTGTCATCCATATGTTGCTCTAGTTTCCAACACCAATTTTGGTATTCATACCGCAACTGGAAATCAATTTCTTTATTCCATAGATCTTCTTCTGGAAATAATTTATCTCACTATTCCATTTGACACTCCCTCCTTATGGAACTTACCATGCCATAAGCATCCTTGAGTTACCTCCTCCTGGTTGCACTCACCCTTTCAGGGTCGAGAATCCATTCATTGTTATGCAGTCCTTCAGCGATCCATCTTTCCAAGGATTTCACATAGAAGGAGAGCACTAACCCATTACTAGAACCCCACCAAGGTTCTACAATTATAGGGATTTAGTGTCCTCAAAAATAGTTGTTCTTTCCCATCATTCCAACTTTAATCCATATTATCTCATCTGCATCACACACATGTAGTTATCATGAGACAACATAAAAGAATTAATTTATAAATCAAAATTATTTCAAAATTAATTCAACTTTTCCCCAAAATATGAAATTCAATTTCATAATTTTTCATTGTTGTTGTAATAATAGGATGCAGTCTTCCTTCTAGATTTCAACAAGCAACATGTTGAATACCATTTTTCCTACAATGCTTCCATATTGCATTCACCCAACAAATTGTGAGTATTTCATGTACATCATACTCTCATTGCAATATGTACAATAACATTATGAAGTCTTCTCAGAATTGTCTATAACTAACAATTCAATCACAACTACAAAACAATTTAATAAATATAATGAATTATAATTCTATGAATATGCTTGCTCATAAATACTATCAATAAGTTCATGACTTCTTTTTCTGAACATAAAATTTTCCTATAGTCAATGCCCATCTGACTTCCTGACTTGCAACTCTTCTATTGAAATGTCTAACAGCTCCTGAAATGTTCTCACCTCCACGAAATAACAACATTTTAGTCGTTAGTATATTTATTTCCATGCAATAATATATATGCATGTACTCACAAAACAGATTCATATAATGCATTTAAATATACAATTCCATTATGTATGAGTGCAACTCTACCACTTACTATGCATGAGTGCAACACTCAATGCATATCTATTAAATGAACCTTTTCATTGAATTTCAGAATGCTCTTTATCTAAGTCATGTATCTCACCATCCATAAATTGGAAATTTGGTCATTGTCTTGACACATTCTCCACAGGTTTCCCATTTTCTTCTCAATTATTTGGATTCGTTCCTTTTCGACCTGAACACTACACCAAGAATATAATTATATGGTTTGCATTAGTGTTAGAAAAAAGGTTGCAGTCCAAGTCTTATTTTAAGATAGGAAGCTTTTGGTTATTTGTGTGGTATATAACGTTTCCATATCCAACCATGTTCTGGTCTCATACATAATTAGCTTTCCTAGCATCCATTCCTATAATGAATTCTTATCTTTCATTTCTTTAGTTATTACCTCAAAACCAAATTAACATGGCATGCTACTATCTCATTTTGTGCATTCAAAAGATACAAATATTTGATAACTATAACATGCCTCTATCCTTTACCACACCTAGTGGTATCTCATTCATGTTAATGCATTTAAACAATACCATATTGGGTATTATAAAAATTCAATATGGGAAATTAATACCTAAATTTCACTTTGGAAACTATGCAACATCATTTCAAAAGAGAAATACTTACCTCCATAGTTTCCATTAAACGAATTTGATGTTACCTAATTAGCTAATGACATTAGAATATGTCATGCATCTTTTATAAGAATTATAACCAACACTTTAGCTTTTTGTTGCTTCCCTCCATATGCAACAACATCATCATAAACAGTTGTAAATATGCAATAATTCTCTCTTTATGGCTATCCCAGCCAACCATAATATACTTGCTTCCATAGAAATTGCAACAACGTCTATCTCCCTATAACAATTTTCCTGTTGATCCCATAAGTCTTCAATTTCTTCCTGTATTCCTGAATCTTCTTGTGCTCTCACTGTAATTCACTGTGCATGATTATTTCTGTCGTGAGCACTTTCTAGCCAAATTACTCTTGGATTCCTTTTCAAATCTAGATAAATACTAATGTTGATATTAACCTCCAACTTTTATTTATTTTTTTGGGATCCAACTAATCCAATTCCTACTTGGACGAATTACAATTCCAAACATGATGTCTTATAGACTTTGGGTCTTCAAAATCTAGTTACTTTTCAGACTGAACTACTTCATCCCTTTCCTGACTGAATACTTTACTACTTGAGGTTTCTTGTACCCTTCTCTTCTCCTTGCCAACTAGCCTCACACTTGGCTTGCATAGCCAATCTCTAGCATAGTGTAAGGATGCACACATGCCTCCTTCGCTTAGCTCCACAAAATTAATTAAAAGTACTCAACACTTCTTTTACTTTACCATTGTAATTTCAAGTGATACCTCAAACCTCTGGGAATGTCACTCATGGCTCTATGTCACCTAAGATGGATTATTATCAGGAACCATCTCCTTTGTATTCAAAACCATACATAGAACCATTTTCTTCTCCATGGTTCCTTACTGATTCTCTATAGAGATTCATTTCTTTTTGAAATCCTTCTTGGCTTTGAAATCTACATGCTATTTTGGAAATATCTTCAATAATTTTGGAATGCATCAACAATCCTCTACTATTTTTTTGTCCCTCATGGAGCACAAGCCTGCATTCTTATTAGCTTTATATCTACCTCGTGATCTCTTCTTCCATTATTTATTGGATTCCTCTGATCGAACTCCTACATGACCGAATTATATTTCCAGTCACGTTCTCTAAGAAACTGTGGTGATATAACACCAACTTATTTCTTGACACACTTGATTTAGCCTTTCCATGACTGATCATATCGACACTTAGATTTTCTTGATGACTATTAGTTTTTCCTGAATTGATACAAGTTATATATGAATCCCTCCAAATTCTTCATGAAGTTGGCCAAAGATCCAAATATTTTCCTAACTCATCCCATAGTTATAGAGACCCATTTTATCTTAGGGTTCTCTAAACCTTTAACACGGTTCCTAGGATCGATCCGCTCTTCTTTCACATGTCGGCCCTTTTCTACAAGACCAATCCACATGAGCATGGATTTAACACAGAGGCACTAACCTCTGTTGAACTCATATTTCTGAGAGGTATGACTCGGATCTATTCCTTTTCTACTAATGATGTATATCAAACTGACATGGAGATCTATGATTAGTCACTATTGCGGGGTCCCAACTAGCACAACATTTATCTCCATCATAGAGTTATGCAATGGAAGATACATGTTGGTATTGGAATCAT
This sequence comes from Picea mariana, assembly GCA_032191745.1. Taxonomy (NCBI): domain Eukaryota; kingdom Viridiplantae; phylum Streptophyta; class Pinopsida; order Pinales; family Pinaceae; genus Picea; species Picea mariana. The sequence goes on from JASDQU010252440.1 coordinate 6,148, forward strand.
TGTGAAATGTCAATTGTTTGGTGGGTGATGATCGATGATCGATGTGGATTGTGAAACCATAATATGTGTGTTCGTTAACCCACCCTTCAAATTCTGAAATGGCTCCTCATCATTGATCATCCTTCACTCAGATCCAATGGTCATGACTTAATAAAATTTTGATCCGATGGTCCTCCTCTACAACTCCAAGATATGATGGTTATCATTCACTGGTGGTGTTTCTTTGATGGTTTTTGTAGCTTACCCTATCTGTAATGTCCCCCACCTCTTGATAAAGAGGTGATGAGGAGACTCAGTGGCCTGGGCTCCCCCACTAGGTCATAGTCTCACACTGAGGGGGAAAGTCAACTAGACTAAGGTTATATTCTTAAGTTGACTTGAAGAAAAAGGTTAAAAGGAGTAAAAGAATAGAAGTTAACACTGGGAGTTAATTTAACTCAACAGAGGAATAGAAGGAAAAGTATAAATAGAAGGCTGGGGCACACCTATTATTCATTCTGGATTTTGGTATTTGCTTGTTATTTCTCTTGAGCATACAGTTTGGGGGTTTTGTTGTAGAAACCCTTGTGAGCAACTCAATGCTGAAAGATCCACTCACTTGTTCCATAGCTTGGTCTCGGGGATGAAATACTCCACCCACACCTTTCTACACTCAACACACTTCCACCTATCGATTCAGGAAAGAAACAGGGCCTTACTATTCATGAGTTTCTAGCAAGGCCACATCATCATCTATAGAAGGGTTCAATCCAGTTGATCAAGAGAGCCTTTGGTCATTCCGACACTTAGGTTTTACTTGTAGGGTCCCAACCATAATTTTGAGGGTTTTTCCGGAGAGTTATCACCGTTGGATCTTTAGCTTCAGATTGGGACGGCTTGGAGGCAAGAGGACGTCATGTGATTCAGTATTTCTCAGATATAGGGAGATCTACTTGGAATCTGAGTCTGAAAATTCTCACACAGGTTTCCCATATCCCGATCTACATTCCTGGAGAGTTTCAGAGCATTTGGAGGTCTCCTTCATCAGGGCCAAATTATCTAGGGTTTTAGGCTTCCAGGAGGGTGCAACTTCATCTAAAGATTTAATGTTTGGAGGGGTTTTCATTAGCCTTTCATCTTGAGACTCCAGGAGGGGATTACTGTCACCTGGATCTATATTTTGGTAGAGTTTGGATTCATTTGGAGTCTTCCTACAACTGGGCTGAATTATTGAGAGTTTCAGCTATCTACTAGAACGTGGCATCTTCCAGACTGAGGAGCTTGGGATTCATACAGCTCAAATCTACTTGCTTTAGTCTTCATCAATCATCCAGCCTTTGGAGGCTTATTTTGTATCAGCAGAGCATTTTGTAGTAGCTCATATTTCTTATCTATTAGGCCATCTAAGGATTATTCTATATCTTCCCTCTATTGTATCTGTTCTGTGCTTCTTATAATAAAAGGTCAGATATTTGTTGTGTTCTCTATATATTGAATGTATTGTGATCTTTCATATGTTGGATGAATCTTGTATAAACACCACTTAATAACTGGACAACTCAATAAGTCACCTGCACATCAAACACAATAGTAATACTTAGTGGTTTCAAGCAAAAAAAATTGGCTTCGCATCATTACAGTGGTATCAGAGCTTTGATCCTCCAAACTTGTTGAGGGATTAGTGCATGCAGAGGTACAGTGGAATATTTATGGGTAGAAGGAAGAAACCAAGCAGTGAAACAGAGGCCGAAATGGAAGGGTTAAGGGATGAATGTGAGCCTCAAGGTTTGGCCGTCTTGGCAGTTGAATTTGATAAGTTCCAACAGACCATAAATCTCATGGAAATCAAATTGGTCCACCAATTAGATGAGAACTAGGAAATCAACAGAAGGGGATAGGCTAGAATTTCTAAAACCTTGAAGAAGGTTAACGAGAATCTGCAAAAGATTGACCAGAACCAATCCCAGATAACTAATCTTTTGATGCAAATGACCCATCAAGGGAAGGACCCTGAAACATATGGGAATAAGGTGGTTGGTGGGTCCGGTGGATGCCATGGTGAGATCAGATATAACCTAGAGAAAGCTCCCAGTTCCGAAGGAAGTCAGGGAGGAGGCATGTCCAATGGTCATATGGGTAGCAGGGTTAACCCTAGGCCATACATGCCCACGTTCACAGATGAACAACTAGGCCGACATTTGGGTAGCAGGTCTAACCTAAGGCCATACATGCCCACATTAACAGATGAGAAAGGGTAATAGGAACAGGTGGATGACTTTGTTGAACAAATGACGAGATGTACCAAGGAGAACTATAGTTTGGATATGAGGATTCAAAGGCAGATGTCCCTGGAACAGTATTGCCAACTCAAGTTCAGAAATCAACTTAGATCGAATCACAGGGGCAATTTTGAGTTTGAATGAAAAGCAGGGAATATAGAGATTCCATACTTTGATGGTACGACCAAGATGACAGCACAAGCTTGGGTGCAAAAGCTGGATACCTACCTGCAGCTTAATCCCATGAGAGAGATGGAAGCCATCAAGTTTGCCACTATGTACTTGGATGGAAAGGCTCATGATTGGTGGTATCATGGACTCACCACCTTAGGCCACAATAAAATAGTATCCTACCCAGAATTTACTCAGAGACTCATTGATAGGTTTGATAAAGGGGATCCTGAGCTACACTTTTGGGAGCTCACATGGCTCAAACAAACTGGCATGGCTGAGATGTATATTGAGGAATTTAAGAGGTTGGTAGTAATGGTGCAAGACATTTCTCCAACTAGACTCATGATTCTCTTCACTGAGGGGTTGATGGAACCCTTGAAGGGTTGGGTAAAGGCTTTCAAGCCTACCAACCTACAGGAGGCTATCTGGAAGACAAGAGATTTGGGACCAGCTGCTAAGACAAAATTCATACCCAGACCACCTCTTAACAATGGTGGAAGAGATCAAAGGCCTCCAATGAACTAGGGAGGATGTGACCCGAGGGGTTTTGACAGGGGTCATGGAAGAGTGGATGAGAACACCAGGACGGAGTTGAGAAGGAAGCAACCTTTCTTTACTTGCAGAGAACCATGGAACCCAACACACAAATGCATGGGCCATGGTCAAGTGCACTACATTGAGGTCACTTTAGACAACGAGGAGGAATAAGAGATTGGCCCGATATAGAACATGGAGACCCAAACCATTGAGACAGAAGAGGAGCAGATCACAGGACAAGACAGTATGGCCACTTTGGCATCTATTAGTGGAGTGCCCAAGAATAACACCTTCCGAATGAGCGGGGTCTTCCAAGGATAGAGGGTTTTGGTTTTGATTGATGGAGGAGCTTCTCACAACTTCATTGATTCAGCATTACTGAAAAGAAGGCACATACCCACAGTAGAATTTGAAGGATTTAAGGTGGAGGTAGCAGGTGGAGGCACTATGCCCTGTGACAGATACATTCCAGGCATGAAGCTTACCTTGGGTAGGAATGAGGTAATACAAGATGTCTATGTCATGGACCTTTCGGATACCAACATCATCCTTAGATTTCAGTGGCTCAGCACATTGGGGCCTATCACCACCAACTACAAAACCATGGAAATGTCATTCACAGAGGATGGTGGACGAAAGGTATTGCTTCGGGGCATGATAGGGAATGTTGTAAAGGTAGTCATGGCCAAGAGGATGGAGGCCATTTTCCGGAGAGATGAGATAGTATAAACAATAGAATGCAGGATTGTAACACATATGGATGAACAAGGCAAGGTTCACCACACCCCAGAGATCAAGGAAATTCTTGACATGCACTACAAGGTGTTTGGGCGTATTCCTCCGGGGGTCCCACCAGATAGGAGGTTTGAGCACATTATTGAGCTAGAGAAAGGGGCAAAACCATTCATTACCACACCATACAGACATCCCAAGAAGTACAAAGATGAGATAGAGAAGGCCATTAAGAAACTTTTGGACATGGGGCACATCAGGCCCAACACTAGCCCTTTTGCTTCTTCAGTAGTGCTGGTGAAGAAGAAGGATGGAACTATGAGGATGTGCATTGACTTCAGGGCCTTGAATAAAAAGACCATAAAAAATAGGTACCCGATACCAAGGATTGATGAACTGTTGGATGAATTTCATGGGGCTATCTACTTCACTAAGATTGACCTTCATTCTGGTTATCATTAGATCAAGATGAGGGAGGAAGACATCTCAAAACAAATTTTAGATGTCATTACGGCCATTATGAGTTTTTGGTGATGCCCTTTGGGTTAACCAATGTCCCTGCTATGTTCCAATCATGTATGAACCATGTGTTCAACAAGCAGCCGAGGAAGCACCTGTTGGTATTTTTTGATGACTTGCTTATCTACAACAAGACGTGGGAGGAGCATCTCAGGTATGCAGATCAGATTTTATCAATCATGGAGGAAAATTCATTGTATGCTAAGGATTCCAAATGCGAGTTTGGAATGACAAAGGTCATGTATTTAGGACACATCATTAGGGCAAAGGGGGTACAGGTACATCAGGAGAAAATAAAAGTCATCATGGAATGGCCTACTCCTAAGACACTCACATAATTGAGAGGATTTCTAGGCATGTGCACATATTATAGGAAGTTTGTCAAAGGATTTTCTTAGTTGTGTGCACCTTTGACCGATTTGACTAAGAAAGGAGCCTTCAAGTTGGATGGGGAGTCTAAAATAATGATGGACAAGATGAAGAAAGTGATGAGTACATGCCCAGTCTTAGCCCTTCCAGATTTCAACCTCCCTTTTACCTTGGAGTGTGATGCCTTCGAGGAAGGAATAAGGGTCGTACTGATGCAGAAGCGACACCGACTTGCCTATGAGAGCTGGAAACTCAGGGGTCCCGAGCTACTCTACAACAATTATGACAAAGAAATGCTGGCTATCATGCATGCACTAGCCAAATTCCAACAATACTTGGTAGGTGCCTGGTTTGTGGTCAAGTCAGATCATAACAGTCTCAAATACTTATTGGAGCAGAAAGATTTGAATGAGAGGCAACATAAATGGGTAAGAAGAATATAGGCCTATGAATTTGACATTGAATATGTCAAAGGGAAGAACAATGTGGTAGTCGATGCGTTATTGAGAAGGCCATCCATCTTTTCCATGACAGGTGTATCAGTTGACTGGAGAGACTATCTAGTGTTGGAGTATGCAAAGGATCATTTCACATGTCATCTATTGGATGGGCAGGTACACGATGATAATTTCAAGGTTATGAATGACCTCATCTACTATAAGGACCGAATCTTTTTGGTTCTTGAATCAACCTACAAGGCTAAGGTATTGTAGGCATACCATGAATCAGTAATGGCAGGACATCAGGGGATTAGCAAGATGTATAGGCAGGTGAGAGAAAGGTTCTCATGGAAGGGCCTCAAGGAGGATGTGATTAAGCACGTCAAGGAGTGTACTACATGTTAGTAGAATAAGGATGAGCACATGCACCCAACTGGACTACTACAACCCTTACCTATTCCAGAGCACAAATGGGAGAGCATATCCATGGACTTCATCACTGGTTTGCCCAAGACACAAGGAAAGGACTGCATTTTTGTAGTAGTGGACAGGTTGACAAAGTTTGCACACTTGTTTGCGATAACTATTGACTTCATTGCAACACAGGTGGTCAAACTATTCTTTAGGGATATTTTCAGGTTGCACGACCTACCCAAGACCATTGTCAGCGACAGGGATAGCAGGTTCATGAGTACATTCTGGTAGGAATTATTCAGGTTGGTTGGTATGGATTTGACCCTAGCACCAGCTATCACCCTCAGATGAATGAAAAAACAAAGATAGTCAACAAGTGGGTAGAAGGCTACCTCAGAAATTATGTGGCAGGACAACAGAAAGCATGGGCCAGATGGTTGCACATAGGAGAGTACTACTACAACACCACCCAACATACTTCCATAGGCATGTCACCATTCAGGGCCTTGTATGGATATGACCCTTTATCTTTTGGCGAGATTTCTTGTGGTGATAGAAGAGCACCTATGGTACAATATTGGATACAACAGAGCCAAGACATTCTCAGGGAGCTGAAGGATCATCTACAAAGAGCACAGAACCAACAAAAGGTCCAAGCAGACAAGCACAAAGTTGATCGTACTTTTGAGGTTGGTGAGCTGGTCTATTTAAGGATCCAACCATACATGCAGTCTTTCATAAAAAGGAGTGGAGCAGATAAACTACAGCCACATTTCTTTGGGCCCTACAGAGTCAGTAGGAAGATAGGGGTCGTAGCTTATGAGCTAGAGTTTCCACAGGGCAACAAAATACACAATGTTTTCCATATCTCCTGCCTTAAGAAAGCCCTCGGCCAACACATCAGACCCATTGAGGTATTACCTCCCATGGATGAGGAATGATAGTTTGTTTTGATTTCGAAGGAGATATTAGAGGTCCGAGAGAAGAGGCTCAGAAACCAAAGCATCAAGGAGTACCTGATCAGATGGAAGGATTTACCCATTAAGGATGCCACATGGGAAAAGGAGCACGTAGTAAGAGAAACAGGTTTGGAATTGCTTGAGGACAAGCAATTTCAAGCAGGGGAGACTGTAATGTCCCCCACCTCTTAATAAAGAGGTGATGAGGAGACTCAGTGGCCTGGGCACCCCCACTAGGTCACAGTCTCACACTGAGGGGGGAAATTTGACTAGACTAAGGTTATATTCTTAAGTTGACTTGAATAAAAAGGTTAAAAGGAGTAGAAGATAACTCAATAAAAGAATAGAAGTTAACCCTGGGATTTAATCTAACTCAACATAGGAATATAAGGAAAAGTATAAATAGAAGGCTAGGGCGTACCTATTAATCATTCTGGATTTTGGTATTTGCTTGTTATTTCTCTTGAGCATACAGTTTGGGGGTTTTGTTTTACAAACCCTTGTGAGCAACTCAGTGGTGAAATATCCACTCACTTTTTCTACACCTTGGTCTCGGGGATGAAAGATTCCACCCACACCATTCTACGCTCAGCAAACTTCCAGCTATCGACTCAAGAAAGCAACAAGGCCATACTGTTCATGAGTTTCCAGCAAGGGTGCATCATCATCTAAAGAAGGTTCGTACACTTGGGTTTTACTTACAGGGTCCCAACCATCATTTTGAGGGTTTTTTCAGAGAGTTATCACCGTTGGATCTTTAGCTTCAGATTGGGACAATTGGAGGCAAGAGGACATCCTATGATTCAGTCTCTCTCAAATCTAGGGAGATCTACTTGGAATTTGAGTCTAGAACTTATCATATGGGTTTCCCATAGCTCGATATACATTCCTAGAGAGTTTTGAAGAATTTGGAGGTCTCCTTCATCAAGGTCGAATTATCTAGGGTTTCAGGCTTCCAGGAGGGTGTATCTTCACCTGAAGATTCAATGTTTGGAGGGGTTTTCCTTAGCCTTTCAGCTTGAGACTTTAGGAGGGGGTTACTGTCACCTGGATCTATCTTATGGTAGAGTTTGGACTCATTTGGATTCTTCCTATAGTTGGGCCGAATTATTGAGAGTTCCAACTATATATTAGAACGTGGCATCTTCCAAACTAAGGAGCTTGGGATTCATATAGCTCAAATCTACTTGCTTTAGTCTTCATCACTCATCTAGCCTTTGGAGGATTATTTTGTATCGACAGAGCATTTTGTAGCAGCTCGTATTTCTTATCTATTAGGCCATCTGAGGATTATTCCAGATCTTCCCTCTATTGTATATGTTTCGCGCTTCTTATAATAAAAGGTCATATACTTGTTGTGTTCTCTATATCTTGAATGTATTGTGATCTTTCATATGTTGGATGAATCTTGTATAAACACCACTTAATAACTGGACAACTCAATAAGTCACTTGCACATCAAGCACAATAGTAGAAGTTAGTGGTTTCAAGAAAAAAAAATTGGCTTGGGATCATTACACTGTCATCACGATGTTATTTATCCTCCATCGTTCAGTAGGATCATCGATCCTACTCGTGATCGATGATCAATCGAATAATCATTCTCAATCTCAATTTGAATGTAGAATTATACCAAGATTCCTTTCTAGAGTTATCCTTCTCATCCTGCAACACAAGACCTATACCTGAACTACACAATCTCAACTATATGAAGAGACATACACTTTTTACTCACAGAGGTATAGAATAGACAGATAAACAAACATAATTACAGAGGCATCCATAATACTCAAAATAGAGTATTTTGTTGGATTACTAAGAGTGGGGGTGAATCAGTAATAGCGTAATTATAATCCTTTTTCTTCAAATGTTATATCAATGTAGAATTATTATCCAATAATGAACAGTAAGAAATAAACAATCACACACATAC
>JASDQU010252441.1:3761-16215 GCA_032191745.1 Picea mariana
TCATGAAAAGATCTTGGTCGTCAGATCACCAAGGATTGTGGACCGTTGATCAGGCATGAAGAAGGCTCATGAAGTGGTGAAATCACGATAAGATCTAGATCATTGATCCAAGAGGGGAACGTGGCGATAGATCAGAGCCCAACAGAATACTCGAGATGCAAAAGTGCGAAATGCGTTTTCGAATAAGGCTGTGGTCATAGCCAGTGGTTACATATGTGGAAGATGGAGGAAGAAGCTAGCGGTGTTAAGCTCCATATCGGAGTCTCGGCGATCGTGACTTGGAGTGTCAAGACCCTTCATCACAAGAATCATGATATGCGATATCGCGATGAGATCTGGACCATCGGATCATCGGAGATCTCGACTGTTGATTAGGCTCGATGAAGTTTATAAGTTCACGAAATATGAATCACCTTTTGGCGTAGCCTGTGGTCACCGTCGGTGGTCACGTGAGGGGAAGAGGCTAGCAGTGCTAAGCTCCATCTCGGAGTCTCAATGATCATGACTTGAAGTGTCGAGATCCTTTATCACAGGAATGTCGAGATGCAATATCAAAAAATTTGAATTATGTTTAGCGCTCTGTCACAGTAAGTGGGCATATGGGATAAACGTGAAACCCTGCCGATTTAATCCAATGGTGCAATAAAATTTGAATATGATCGAAGGGATACTGTTGCACTTCATAGTTAATTAATCAGTTACAATTTAGTTAGCAAAACTGATTCATGATTCTTGATCGGTTGGCAATTCAGCTGCTGAGGCGTTTTTTCCCAAGAAGATTCGAGGTGTAACTGATGAGGCATGTGTGAATAAAAGGATATATGAAGCAACTATGTAAGGTTGGCTATTCTAACTGGAAAAATGTGATGAAATGTAAGAAGAGTAAAATTAAAGGTTGCAGAGCTTGAGATAAAACTCAGAGATGAGTAACAGTTGCTGAACAGACATAAGAAAGAGCATAATAGCAGAATAGAATGAAGCAGAGAAGAATAGAAGAATAGCATGAAGCAGAGAAGAATAGAAGAATAGCATGAAGCAAAGTAGAATAGAAGAATAGCATGAAGCAGAGTATAATTGCAGAATAGTTTTTGAAGCAGAGAAGAATTACAGAAGAGAAAAGAATGGGTAAGAATTGAGACACCTGTATTGTTTGTTTTTCAGTGACTTATTCATAACCAGGGAGGTAGGGTGGTGCTAGGGAGGACTGTGGTCCTCTGATATTCGAGTTGGTTCTTGAATATTGGGAGTTGTAGCTTCCATCTAGTTGTGGCTAGAAAAATAGGGTGGCAAGGTGGTGCTTGGGAAAACATAGAGTTTTCTATATGCAAGATGGTGCTTGTATAAGTGGAAGTAGGTGCTTCCATCTATTCGGTGTTGGAATACTCAGGGAGTTGGTGCTTCCTTCTAGTGGGTGATAGAGAAACTAGAGAGTTGGTGCTCTCAAACAAGTTGGAGCTTGTAAAATAGAGGTAGTAGCCTCACTTTGAGTTGGTGCTCAAACATAGATGATGTACAAAACTTAAAAGACTGCCTATCATTTCGAAGAAGAAGAGGTTTTCTCCCTTTATGGGTTTCCTCGTGAAAATCTATCTCTATATATATCTTATGTGTGATTGATGCTCATTATTTATGGTGTTCATATGATGTATATTATTGATCGTCACTTGATGAAAGATTAANTTTCTCCCTTTATGGGTTTCCTCGTGAAAATCTATCTCTATATATATCTTATGTGTGATTGATGCTCATTATTTATGGTGTTCATATGATGTATATTACTGATCGTCACTTGATGAAATATTAAGAATGGTTTAATAGACTTAAAATTGTTTAAGCACAATAACAATTGATTCAGCACCCCTCTCAGTTGGCTTAGTAATTTCAACATGTGTGTCATCAGAAGAACTATCCTATTTTTTTGTTTCATGACCAGAGTTCTTAAATGGATTTTTGTTGAACTCTTCCTCTTTTTCATTGTCTTTTGGACACTTATTTGTTAAGATACTGCATAACAACATTTCATTTATTTCCAACTAGTCTTCATGTTCTTTTTCCATCTTTTCGTTATCTTCTTTAAATCCTCGTAATTCCACGATGAGGTTTCAAATCGTTTCTGAGACTTGAGTGCCTAAACTACCTTCATTGTTATGTTCTGGGTCCCTAGGAAGTTACTGGTTTGGATTCCCTTCAGGTGTGTCTACTTCATTCTGTGCTGACATTTTCAGAATAGACAAATTGTTTTTCTATTTGTAACAGTAAATGCGTTTGTTAGAATTTATTTCAAGGAAACAAAATAAATTTTGGTGTTTCTCCGAGTTCCAATCTTTGTAACCTATATCTTTGATATCATATGTAATGTACCCCAAATTTCACAAATAAAAAAAATAATAATAGGGAAAAATAAAGTCTATTATGTATGACAATTGTTCATGACACAGGAATAATTATGTCTTAATCCATTAAATAGATACCTGGAAATTGTATCATTGTCATTAATCATTCTAAAATGGCTACAAAAGATATTAAGATCAACACATGTTTTTTTGTTAAGTGTCATTATTAGAATTAACATTATAACATTGATGTGTTAGTGGCTAGGCCCATCAAGGTCCATAGCATAGGTATAGTTTGTGTAACACATTTATATAAGTTATACACTATGTTTATAAAAAATTTAACTATATATTCAAGAGTTAACACTAGTGTACATAGGAATGAACCTAGGGGTCATAACCCACTAAATACATAACCTATGCACTAGGGTTGTCAAGTCCCATTGTAATAAACCATGATATGTAACTTATGATAAACACAACTATACATCTGCAACCTTGTTAAGACCCCATTGGTTCACATTACATTCATAATTCATGGCCTTTATGGAAATCGAGAAGCATTTAAGGGAGGTAGTTATTTGATGGTTTGAACCTAGTCTTAGGTAATTAATCTAGTTCGTATCCATTAATGGTATCAAGCCATGTTTACTCCTCCTAGCTTGACATTGCAGGAAAGACCCACTACGGGTTTGCCACTTAAGTTGGATTCACATGGTGTGGTGAGGGTGGTGTACTATTCAACCTTCCCAAATATTTTGAGGTACGGAGTGCCATTAACCTCATAGTTATTCCATTTTGGTTTTTGTTACTCTGTGTTTTTTCTTCCGCGATGATAAAATTGTTCATCTCTGTGGTAGCCAGGTAGCAATGGCCCGTGACAGTAAAACATTTTCGAATCTGTGGTAGCAAGGAAACAATGGCCTGCGATGGTAAAACTTGTTTGGCTCTGTCGTAGTAAGGCAACAATGGTTGTTTAGTCGATTCCTTTCATGTCGTGGTAGCCATTTTTTCAATTTTTATCTCGGCTTGTGCATGATGTCCACTTCCTATGTGTATAATATTCTACAGACTCATCGTTTCGATGCAATGGTGTTATTTATGTTTGAAGGAAATGTTTTTTTTGTATAAAACAATTTTCCCAACAGTTTGTTGCATGACGCCTTCCTTGTATTTCTGACGTCCTTTGTATCATGCCTTTCTTTATATTACACATTCCCTATGTGATGTATTATTGTGTTTTCATATACTCTGCACAATGCGTTCTCTGTGGCAATAATCATTTCTCTATGAAAATGTATTTGTCTGTGGAAATCCTTTAGGTTTATGCATAGGGTGTGTTCACCGTGAAATGTTTCTTTTTATATTTGACATGTTCCTCTGTGAAACATATCTCTCTATCTATGGAAAACTTGTGTTCTTTGTGGAATGTATTTATTTCTATGCAATACATTTCTCTGTGGAAAAGTCTCTCTGTTCATGCAAAATGTGTGTTCTTTGTTTCTCTGTCTATGAAATACATTTATCTGTGGAATTTCTCTTTGTCTATGATAGATAAGTAGATTCATTACAATCCTACGACCTTCACTTTGTGGTTTATGTACAAGGAAGTCTATAATCGATAGTATTAAGGATTTTAACACATAACCTTATGTCAAGTCATGGCCGAGTAATATATTTTTTTGTGTTCTTAACCTTGTTTGTTCTCTTTGAATTTTAACATACTTAAATTTTTGTTACAAGCTTTACTTATTTACTCAGTTTGAAGATTATACAACTGCACTCTATATTTATAGGGAAATATTAAAGCCCTTAATCGTTGAAAGTGATACAATGCCTCTTTATACAAATTTATTGGTTAACATATAACTTTATCGAGGAATATTGTGCCCTATATTCGTTATACACCTGCGACTAGTGCTCTTGAATACTAGTTCGACGATTGGGATTCAAACCATAGACAGTTTTGAGGATCCCGTGCGCCTTCGCCAACTCTATTTGAAGCCTACATGATTCTATTATTTTTTTAAATCAAGACTTAGTTTTGTTTTTTATTTTAATAAAGACTTGGGTCCTTACTCAATTCTTCACATACCCGAATCAACTCCCAAGCACTGGTGTGGTATTTTTGATTTAAGGATAATTAATTATATAACTTGTATAAATTGCCCAATTTGCAAATGATAATTCTCTGTCCATATTCGTACTTACTATTTTCTTTTTTTGTAAGTATTATTCTTTTTTGTGCATAAGGTAGCTTTGTTTAAATATTATCCTTGTTTGTGCATAAGGTAGCTCTTTTAAAAGTAATTGTTTTCACAATAACTTTGACCCCCTGTAAGGAGTTTAATTACTCTTATCCAATGTAATATTTGTTGGTTATTATATCTCTAATTCACATTTATGTTGGTATCCCTTTTACTTTGTCAATCTTCTTACTTTGTCAAACTTATAACCTACAAGATATCAAGATTACTATACTCAAATGAAATATTTTCTTATGTTTTATTGCTTGTGCTAGTAATAATAATTTCACAAGTGTATACATTGATGATGGCTACCTTTGTCTTTACGATCAAACCCATCAGATGAATAATGCACCCAATCCCATTCTCAGGTCTTGGATTGATGGATTCACAAGTCCATTATGACATCAAAAATCCAAGTTAAGTATATTTCATTCTTTATTTCATGCATATTTAAAAATTTCATAAATTAGTAAGTTACAAATTCTTTTGCATGTTTATTATAGATTGAGAGAACAACCAAGTAACTTGGAGAAGTGCGCGGCCTATCCAAAAACGGTATACAGGTTCCATCCTCTTCCACTAGTCCTTGCGAATATTTGCAGAAAATTTTATGTAGCCCTTTAAATTTTTGTTTCGACTAGATAGGGAGCTCTGGTGTGACATCCCCAAAAATAATTATTTTTTAATTTTGAGATTTATTAGGAAAATTATTCAGTTTTTGGTAAATTTGAAATTGGAAAATTTTTGCCATTTTTGGCAATTCCAAATTTTGAATTTAATTAATTGTAATTAATGACTACGAATGTTGGGAAGATACCTGATTTGACCCAACTAACTTCTTGAATATGACACTTGTATGAAAAATAATATTTTATAACTATTACTGGAAGACAAGTAGAACAACCATGTTGAAATCAGTTGACCATGACTCCATAAGTGGGGAACATGTTGGAACTACCTCAGGGCTGATTGTTACAAGTGGAAAATCAGGAATTTGGCCATTGGAAACCCCTGAAAATCATGGATTTGCAAAGCTCCAAAAATTCCCAAGGGAGTGAAAAGACATAGGAAAAAATAATTTTGTATATATGGAATATGTGAGGAGCCAGGACACTGCCTAGTATGCTGGGAAAATAAATCTATCTCTTGTTGTTATGAGCACTACTAGCTGAGTGTGAGGCAAGGAGAGGATTGTTGATATTGAAGAGCATTTGCTGAGAGGAAGTTCCAAGTTATCCCCCATGGAATCATGGTCAGGCTAGGGGGTGAATGGAACAAGTCACCTGGGTTGTTCCATTCTAAGTTTGGGAGGAACATGGTTGTTCCTTTTTTTTTTTCCAGCGAACCAGTTCAGATATGTTCCTCTACTCTTTTCTAGTTATATATGTCTATTTTGTTTTAAAATGGTGATTAGAATACATATATATGTTGCTAGGTGAATTATTTCTACTGAAATTATTTCTAACTCAAGAATCATCTTATTGACTAAAAGGGGGTATTGATATATATATATATATATATATATATATATATAGATATATAGATATATAGAATCATCGCTATGTATATTCTTACTATGAATTAGATGACAAATGGATGGAACAGGCATAGGATAAACCCCTACCAGACTTAAATCTATGCCCAATTAACTCTTCTTGTATGTATTTATATAACTGTTAACAAGTCAAATTACGAATGGATGGAAATAGGCATAGGTTAAACCTCTACCAATGCTAATTTTATATGTTGAATAACTCTTCCTGTATATAGTTATAAATACATAATAATGATGAGTGGAACCAGAAAGTTGTGAATACAACAACATACTTATAGTAGAAACCAATTCCTTTATGCTCACATGTTTCTATACTAAGTTGTAAATATTTCATAATACTGTTATACTACCATGCATGGCAATTATAATGGAAAACGACTGCATAAATAGTAATAAGAAAATTTTTGGAAAGATAAACATAATATTCCAGGAAACGAACCGAACTCTGTAATACAAAACCAGTTTTGGAAATGGGAAGGAATATGATGAACTCGGAAAATAGAAGTATGAACTCGTTTATTTTTCATAAACAATCACAGCTCAATAAGCTTAAAATATGATCACTGTATTAATGGGAAATAAATTCATTAAAAAATGTTGAACAAAGGAAGCGATAGTACAGGTGAAATGCTCTGAGCACGACAGTATAGAAGTAACAAAATAGAAGCTGAATTTCTGGAAGTCTTTAGGTTAGAAATCACTCTTGTAAAATAAAAATAAATGGTTGTCTAGATATTATAAAGTACCATAACATTGTACAGACGGGATTGAAATTCTCTACTCTAGTATTTTGACTTCACACGAAAGGAATTGTTAGGGATTAAACCCCTTTAAAGTTATATTACAAATCCACCAGGCRCAAGCTTCGTGTTATTTTCCAAACACTAATGTATCAACATAAAAATAGGGCRTACCCTTAGCCAACTAATACAGGAAAATGGGATGAGATTTTTTCTTAAGTGACAAAAGACAGGTCAGATCCTTGGCCCTCAATGCTAGTAAACTCGAAAAGCTAAGCCTGAAGGGTGTTGTGCATGGACCCTGAATACCTTTCAMACGAATGATAGGAACCGACCTCCAGAGTCTCGTGGGTTTGACACCTCTATAAGAAAAATTCACCACTGTAATCATTAGTAAAAACACGAGAATAAAAATAACAAGAAGCTACAATTTAGTCATAAATAAAGGCAAACAAAATTTTAGTTTAATACTTAAATATTGACTGGAGTCTAGAGCCCTGCTCTTGTTGAATTTTCGGTTGAGTAAATGTCCTGGGCCGAGTGGAAATGGTCCAGGTATTCCTGATGGGTACCTCCCATAAACGGGATCCCATCATTAGTGTGGTACCAAATCGTAAATCTATTTTCTTAACAAAAATGAATAATCAATAGTACTAAACTATTCAACATATAAACCATGTAAAAACATGTTATACATGTAGACCGAAGACATTGTGAAAAACGTTACATGAAATACAAAGACTGTAGCTAAGCGTTGAATTTAATACCTCCTGAACCAAATAGTCGAGGTACTTTTAAACCAACTGTAACTACAGAGATAACCTAGTACTGAACCCAAATGATTTACATTAATTGCAGAGCCACAATAATGGAAAGAATTCCTTTAAACTCAAGTATTATGACGTAAATTATTTTGTTAAGGAAATTTTCGAAACCTTAGAGGTATTTTCAAATGACATGAGGAGGGAATGTAATAGCCTTAGAGAAAACAACATATTCATATGATTCATCTAATGTTTATTGAACCTCACAGAAAGGAGGACTCATCTTCTAAAAGTCGAGGAAGCCAAAACATACATTGTATTATGCTATATACACAGTAAGAGTTTTCTCTCCAACTAAAAATCTCACACAGTTGCTCGAAGATTTTAAGATCAGACCTTGACTTCAACCAACAGAGGGTCGGGAGGGAAACTCATGATAATAAGAAGTTACAAAACCCTATGTATAGAGTCTTACACAAAAAGGACTATGGTGGAGTATTGATACCTTCAGAGGAACTGAAAAAGAATACAACCAAATATCACCACTTCTTAAGAAACAGGTAAAATCCAAAAGAATCTCCAGAGATAACGATAAATGAAAACTTTTACTTGAATATGTATAACAAGAGATACAAAACATCACTTTCACTATAACATGTTTTTGACAACCCTATTAATAAACCACTATCTCAAGTCAAAAGACTTACCAAGAGAGATGGACTATGCTGTCTTCCACCGGGAAGCAACCTCCAAGTCGATAGTCTTGCCTGCTGAGGATAGCGATACACAGAGCCATTCAGAGGGTCTCAAAATGACAAAGGAAATCTCTTTTAACCCTAAGAGGGGACTTTACGAGGCCAAGTTAATGATGAAGGTATAGGGGTTGGTTGAGCCATGTGATGGGGGACAAGTTGGCACATTTGGACTAGAGGAGGGATCGAAAAGGGCCATCGAAACACATATCTACATGACCTCCATTAATGACTAGGTGCAGAGCTTTAACTCTTGCTGACAATTAAACCTTTCCTCCCATCTCATACAACAAATGCACAGTTAACTTAACTCCTTCATGACATGACTAGATAGGATGTGTTTTCCCAACTGTTTCCCTACAGTTAACCCTTTGTTTCAATAAAGACTTCATGTGGAACTCGTTACTCGAACACCTGTAGGAATGGATGGGGTTATCCCTTTACTAATCAAGATTAATTTTTAAAGAAACCCTTTTATTTAACCCAACTATACAATGGTGCCAACCGTCGGTTGTTAGGCCATGTACTTTCAAACCTGGAGTATAGTCCCGGCCCCTTGATTTTATATCTGGTAAGTACATTATGTTACAAGTGTAATATTTAGGATTGTGCGTGAACATAGAAATATCATGACTAGGGAGAAGGGTAAGACTATAGGCCCTAAGTCTAAAACTGTAAAGATACATTTATGTATAGGGATGAACAAGTTTGAGACCTTAGGTAATTACTAGAGTCTTTTGTGAATTACTCTGGTAAGTCTTATAGGAATGGTAATCTATATTGATATAGAAGGGATATCGCATGAGAGAAATAACTTAAGTTACCTCACTGAGATTTCTAATAGAAAATAAGATGACTTATCTTACCAATGAACATATAAATGAAAATTTAGAGATTAGTGCCCATAGAAAAAAAAAAAATTATGGAAAATTTGAGGTACATTACATATGGTATCAGAGCTAAGGCTACAACACTTGGACCTTGAACAGACCCACATTTATATTTTAGCACATATTTCTGCCTATGAAAAAAAATAAAAAAATAACAAAAACAACTGTTGTTACAAACAAAAAACTCTTTCTGTTTTGTGTTAATCATGGAAGCCCAGGATGACGCAGAAATCAGATTTTATGGGAATCCTGAACAAAGACCTCTTGAAGATTAGAGACAGAACAATGAAGGAATGTCACCTACGAAAGTGCTGGAAACTATGAGAAACCTCATTGTTGAGTTGCAAGTTTTCAAAGAAGACAATGAGAAACTGAATAAGGCACATCAAAAGAAGAAATAAATAAATGAATTTATGTTGCGTAGTATAGTGACAAAGAAAATACCAAATGATGATAACCATGAAAAAGAGGTCGGAAAAATAGCCTCCAAGAATTCTAGTCCTGAAACAGAAAAAGGGACAGCTCATATGAAGGTACACCTTCAGTTAAAGATAAAACAAAAAAAGATAGAAAAAGGAAACAGATAGACCACCTTGAAGGAGAATTTAAGAAAATCAAATCAGCTACCTTTGATGGGGAATCCAGAATAGGGGAAGAAGCTGAAGCATGGTAACTAGAAATCAAGAAGTATTTCCAGATATAGAACTATTCTAGAAATATGAAAGTTATAATGGCCATCTATAACTTGAAAGGAAAAACCAGCATTTGGTGGAAAGACCTGAAACTGGCCAAAGGACTAAAGGAGAAATAGATGGAATGGTCTGGCTTTAAGAAATACTTTAAGAAACAGTACCTATCTGAAATCTACTATGAAAGAAAAATGAAAGAATTTTATGAGTTGCGACTTGGTCAAATATCTATGGAAGATCTGATAAATAAATTCCTGGAATTACTAAGGTTCGTTCCTTATACCTGGGAGGATAAAGTGAAAATCCAATAGTTCCTAAGCTATCTACCACAGTCCTACAAGGATGAAATCGAATTTGATAATCCCAAGTCCTTGAGTGAAGTATTCAAGAAATCTTGAATGTGTTACAACCAATACAAACAATGGACATAATTTCACAAAGCTTGGAAGGATAAGAAACAAGACTGAATGAACCAACAGAAGAAAGGATACCAACCAACTCCTTATCAGAATGCAACAAAAATATTTCCCAAAAAATATTTTCATTCCAACAATCTAAATACGCAAGGAAATGGTAAACCGGTAAATCTGGGAATGAAGAAGTTTGGGGACAGTTCCCGTGAACCATTAAAGTGTTGGGAATGTTGATAACCTCATCTAAGGAGTAACTGTCCACATTTAAATTCAACAAACAAAACTGTTGTTCATAATTTATAGGAATCCTTGACGGTGGGTGACGTGGGAAGAAGCTTGCATCGAATCAATGCAGCCGTAGATGGTCGGAAATTTGACCACCAGTCCTCTGTGGTGGAAATTGAAGGTAAAATCAATAACACTTGAATTTATATTTTAATTGATTCTAGAGCTATTTTAAGTTATATAACTCTTGGTGTATTAGAGTCAAATAAACTTAAGAAAATGAGACACACAAAATCATGGCTGGTACAACTAGCGATAGGAACTAAAAGAAAAGTGGTTGACTTTATTTGTGATTGTGAGTTCAATTTAGATAGTCAAAACATAAGAAAAAATCTAAACATTTTACCATTAGGATCATATGATGTGATTATCGGAATGGAATGGTTATAAAAGAACAAAGCAGTACTAGATTTTTATGCAAATACACTTAAGTATAAAGACGAAGATGACACTTCTAGGACAGTCCAAGGTATACAAAAACCAATATCAGTTAGACAAGTTTCAACAATGCAATTCAAGAAACGCATGAGAAAGGGGTGTCAAGTTTACACAATCTAAGTAACAAACCTGTTAGGAGAAGAATATAAACCCAACTTGGAATAATTTGATGTTCCATGTGAATTCGGAGACGTGTTTGTTTACGAAATACCTGAATTACCCCCTAGAAGGGAAATAAACTTTTCTATAGACCTTCTACCTAGTTCAGCCCCTATCTCGAAAGCACCTTACCGAATGAGTCTGTCGGAATTGAAAGAACTAAAAATTTAGCTACATGAATTGTTGGAGAAAGAGTATATCACACAGAGTGTTTCACCATGGGGAGCACCATTCCTATTTGTGAAAAAAAAGATGGTAATCTAAGACTATGTATCGATTATAGACAATTGAACAAAATGACTATTAAGAACAAGTACCCCTTACCCAGGATAAATGATCTGTTCGATCAAGTAGGTGGGGAAAATATCTTTTCGAATTTGGATTTAAGATCTGATTATCACCAAGTTAGGATAAAAGACAAGSACATAAGAAAAAAAAGTTTTTCAACAAGATATGGACATTACAAATTTGTAGTTATACCTTTCGGACTCACTAACACGCTAGCCACATTCATGTGTTTAATGAACAACATTTTCAGTYAGTATTTGGAAAAGTTCGTATTGGTATTTATTGACGACATTCTGGTATATTCTAAAACAGAAGGAGAATAGGAAGAACACTTAAGAATAGTTCTGCAAACTTTAAGGAAGCACAAACTATATTCCAAATTTGATAGGTGTGATTTTTATCAGAAAAAGATATAGTACCTAGGACATGTGATATCCGCAGAAGGTATTGTAGTCGATCTTGAGAAAATAATGGCCATTATGGAATGGACGATACTGAAGGATGTAGTGGACATTCAGTAATCCATGGGAATCACCAGCTATTATCACATATTTATAGAGGGATTTTCCAAAATTGCTTACCCTATCACATCATTGCAAAAGAAAGGTATCAAGATTCACTGGTCACAGAAATGTCAAGAAATTTTTAATAAGTTAAAGGTATTGTTAACAACCGAACGCATTTTAAAGGTAGCAGATCCAGAGAAAGACTTCACCGTCTGTGTAGATGCGAGTAAAGAAGGACTAGGTGGTGTCCTAACCGAAGAAGGGCATGTTATTTGTTATGAGTCTTGAAAACTAAAGGAACACGAGCGAAACTACGTCACTCATGATTTAGAATTGGCAGTTGTAATACACGCCTTAAAAATGTGGCGACACTACATATTGGGAAGAAAGTTT
>JASDQU010252442.1:0-14872 GCA_032191745.1 Picea mariana
GTGAATACCGATGGCATATTCAGGTAACATGGCTTTATATATTAACTTATTTTAGACGGGGTATCGCAATGGCAATAACGATCGTGACTTGACTGGGTTCGTGTGGCACATGGACTCAGATTTCATTCAAATTAATTCTCCCTCCAACCACAAAGGGGTCCCCATCATATTAATGACTACCATTAATGAGTTCTTGCCTTCTTTGATCCTACACTGCTGAGTAAGCAGTTTTGCATCGAACAACACTTAAACAGAAAAATGAACTACATGTCATGGTGCAACACTATGTACATCGACTTTATTAACTGAATTTAGAAAAATTGCAGAAAAATCAAATCCAACTATTATACATGCTCCTTCAGACTAGAGCGATAATACTTTTAGCTCAGTTCTAAGACAAATATGGTTTCAGGTGAGCGCCATTCACCCATCCCGGCCACAACATACCATCCAGTTGTGCAAGTCTGACTGCTCCTGAGGGTTGGATCTCCGCAACTATAAATGGTCCCAACCAATGCATGCACAACTTCCCAAGGTACTTCTGGTACCGACTATTAGAAAGTAGAACCTTGTCTCCTTGCACAAATACTTTAGTTTTAATGTGCCTATCATGCCAAGATTTTTTCCTTTCTTTTTCAACCGACTGATGGAAGTCTGCTAAAAACCTGGTCTCCTTGAGTTCTTGTAACTCCATAAGTCTCTATGCAATTGATTCCTCCTTGGACATATGTGTGATATATGCAATGTATAAACTGATAGTGATGAATTCTGTAGGCACCACTGCCTCTTTTCCATAAACTAGCTGGAATGACATATACCTATGGAGTTTTTTTGTGGTTTTCCTGTAAGCCCATAGTACTGCTGGAACTCTATCATCCCAATCTTCCCGATTTGTGCAACAGACCTTTGTTAACCCTCTCTCCATAATCATGTTGAATGATTCTACTGTTCCATTGGCTTGCGGGTGGTAGGGGATCCTTTTGTGATGTTGGATCAGGAACTCTATTGTAACATTTTCTATAGTGTTACTAATGAAATGAGATCCCTGATCATTGGTTAGGATCCTAGGACATCCAAATCGAGTGATAATATTCTCAAAAATGAACCTAGCAGTAGTATCGCTTGAATAATCCTGAACAGCTATTGCCTCAACCCAATGTGTAAGGTAATCAGTTGTGGTAATGATGTACCTAGCCTTTGAATGCTTAGTTGTGGGGTTGATCGGTCCAATGAATTCAACTACCCACTTCTCAAATTCTTGTAGATCTTGAACTGGTTGAATTGGTAATTCATCTCGCTGTGATGACTTACCCACTCTTTGGAAAACGTCACATGATCTAGCATATACCTTTGCATCCTTGAAGAGCTTTCCCACCAAAGTCTATCTTGGAGAAATTTCTACGTAGTGGAATTTCTCCCTACATGACCTCCTGCAACTCTGTTGTGGCATTCCCATAGTATATCTTTCCTTTCATGATCCAAGACACATCTTTTGAGGACACTATCTAGTCCCAATTTATACAACTGTCCTACAATCAACTGATAATCCGTTGCTCGAACAACCATATGGATTTTTGGGTTGTTGAATATGTTTCTGGGAAGGCTCTCGTACTTAAGAAGACTTTTATGTCCTCCAGGTATTTTGGTATGGCCTCAACCTAGAACAAATCTGTATCTGGGAGCTGATTGTCAACTTCTCCACCACTTTCCCTTGACTCTAATCTAGACAGGTGATCAGGTCCTACGTTGCATATTCCAGGCTTAATAACTACTTCAAAAGATAATTCCTGAAATATTAGCAGCCATCTACAAATTATCCCTTATAACACAGGTTTCTTAACTAGATATTCCAATGTAGAGTGATTAGTAAAGAACTTGAAATGAGAACCTAACAAATAATTTCTAAATTTATACAAAGCATAAATCATGGATAAACCCTCCCTTTCTGTTGTTGTGTAGTTGCACTCAACTTGTGACAACTTATGGCTTGAAAAATAGATATGATGATCCATGGCTCCATCTCTAGGTTGTGATAAGATAGCTCCTAAGGAAATACCTGAAGCATCTACGTGGACGTTAAATTCATTTTCCCAGTTTGGAAATATCAGAATCGGTGTTGTGATGAGCTTCTCCTTTAGGGTTTCAAACTCTTTATCACATTCTGGGGTCCATTGAAACATTTCAGCCTTTTTCAATAGGTTTTCCAGAGGTGCAGTATTGTTTTCATATCTTCTGATGAACCTATGATAGTAACCTATGTGTCCCAGCATGGAGCACAACTGCTTAGTGCTCATAGGTGGTGGCATGTTCACAATAAACACAACTTTGGCTGGGTCTAATAATACTCCTTCTTGGCATACTATGTGGCCCAACAAATTTCCATGTGGTACGCAAAAGATACACTTTCTGAGATTTAATGGTATCTGCAATTCTCTGCATTTGTCAAACATCAAATGTACCAGCACTACATGTTCCTTCAGAAGACGATATATCATCCAATCATCCATATCAAATTTTATAAACTTGTGAATGAACTCTCTGAAAGCTGCTATTACAATCCTGGAGAAAACTGCAGGGGCGTTCTTCAAGCAAAATGGCATCACATTATATGCAAAATATCCCCATTCTGTTATGAATGTGGTCTTCTTCGATAATACTTACCTAGTGGTACCCTAAAAATCCATTTGTGAATGATTACACTTCCTTCCCCGCAACCTGTTCTATCACCTCATCAGTAAAAGGTGTTGGGAAAGGGTCATGCACACAAGCAGAGTTAAGGCTTCTATAGTCTACACAAACCCTAATATCCTCTATGCCTTTCTTGCTTTGAATGACTATTGGGATGACCCATTCTGCTTCTTCCACTGCAAAAATAAGTCTGGCTTCCAACATCTTGTCTATCTCCTACTTAACCTTCACTTTTACTCTAGGGTTAAGGAAATATGGTCTATACCTATTGGCCCTTCACCAAGTTTTGAGGATCCATGGTCATGTGTGACCTATTTTTGGGACTTTGACAAGATGTCAAAAGAGGAGCGCAAGGCGAAGCAAAGATCATGAGATCTTGACCCATTTTTAGGGATTTTGGGGTTTTTGGGATTATGTAACGGGTATGGGAATGTCAACCCATGGGTTTACCCATGCTTAAGACCACTCTTGTAATGTATAAATAGATATCTAGGTGATGTAATGAGGAGTCAATCATAAGTATGCTAACTGAAAATGTGTTTTGTAGATACTTTGTGCATATTGTGAGAGACTTACAGAGCTAAGTGCAAGTGGTTGTAACCAATTGTGGAAGGCTTTTTGCTGCAATGCAAGGAAGGAGGATCTAGCGAGGTGCGCAGATCTCCTATCCTCTGCGGAGTGAGACTTGGATGCTCTGTGCCTGTAAGAAGCTTGATCGAATATAATAAAGAAGAAGAGTTGGTGGACGAAGCCCTAGGGTGAGGGTGAACCACGCATATGTTGTGTTTCTATGCTTTGTGTGATGTATTTATGTGTTTATGTGTTACTTGCTAAGTGCTTGGATATATATAGATATATCTATTTATGCTTTGTGCTTACAATGAATATGGATGATAGATTTGACCTATGTGAATGTGCTTAGTGCTTAAATCTGCTAGATCTAATTTGTCTCTTTATGCTAAGTGCTTAGATGTATTAGATCTGAACAAGTGTTGTGATGCTCTGTTTTATCTGTGAAGTAGATATTGGTTAAATATTGATGAACTTTCAGTGCTAAGTGCTCTGTTAAGTATTACAATCACAGATCTGTGTCCTAGATAAGGTTGCAGACATCTTAGTCCTGCAACCACCCCTTCCTCTACCTCGGGTGAGACTTCATATTCTTCACAGGTGTTTCCAAAAGGGCCCGTAGTTAGGGTTTTGTTGGTGCGCTGTTGTAGTGTTGAACCCTGGGTTTGCCCCTGTGCCAACAAATGGTTCCATTGCCGGGACTAAAACTGTGATTGCTGGGAACTGAGGAAGAAAAAGCTTTGTGCAAATATTTGACCTGAAACTATGAAAGCTCTATGCGTAGATCTGTTTCCCTAATTCACAACATTCTACTTGACCTGTGAAGCTCTGTGCCAAGAAAAGAGGTAAGATTTGCAAGCTCTGTGCTTTGATAAAAGAAAGAATAGTAAAAAGTTCTAGATCTGAAATCTTTGTGCTCTATAAAAGTAAGATAAGTGGAAATTTTTGTTTCTAAAGTATGGATCTAGGTATGTTTGATAGATTCTTTCCTAGCTTGAAAACTAGGGAACTAATAGATGAAAGAAGGTTTGATATGAATATATATGATAAGAATAGTGAAAGATATGTTATACCTATGCACAGAAAGAATATTTGGACTAAAAAATGGATGCAGGATCCTAGAAAGACATGTTTGTAGGTTAGCTACTATGATCCTAACACGTAGTACAGGAAGAGCTGGGGATCATTTAAAAGAAAGAGAGGATTAAACCTCTGTTACAATTGCAGAAAATCGGGACACCTTGCTAAAGAATGCCCTAGTAGAAGACTTAGTTTTCTTCATTTTAAAGCTATAGACCATGAAGTGTTGGATTGATAAGATTGAAGGAATAAACATGAGACAAGAAAACCCTAAGGCAGATCTAGAGCCCCAGAAAGAATCAAAGAAAGTATTGCCACATATGAAAGAAACCCTGAATGACCACCGACATGTCAGATTATTAGAGATCTTCAAAGATAAAGCATGCATAGAAGCAAGAATAGGAGACTTCGACATTGACTGTGTTCTAGATGAAAAAACACAGGTGAATATTATGATAGAAAGAACTTGGGAACTTTTAGGGAAGCCTGCTATGACTCCTTCCTTGAGAGGAATAGGATTATTCAGAGGAAAACTGATAAACCTATGTGGAAATATCACTCATATATCTATGAATGCCAATGGAACTTCGACAAAAGAATATTTTGAGATTATTAAATTTATTGAGGACAACGCCCCATTTACCATGTTACTAGGAATACCTTGGATTGAAAGAGATCAGATCAAAAGAAAGGAAGAAGAAGAAGTCTTAGAGCAGAAGAAGCAAGAATTAAAGGATTTCATGACTAGAAGGATCACACACTTGATTAAAGAAAAAGATAATAGATTGAAGCTATTTAAAACTAGAGACCTAGATATTGAAGTTGAAAGAACACTAGAAGACCCACAGAAGGTTGAAGTACCTACTCCAGATACAAAATACATATTACCCTTGAATCCTAGGAAATAATCTCCACAGCGTGAAGTAACTATGTCAAAAGAAGATAAGAATTAGAATGGAAAAAGGAATACCAAGATGAAGCTCACTGGAAAGAAGGCTAGAAAGCTAAGTAAGAAGAGAGCTACATTACAAAAGGATATAGAAGGAACCTCACAGAAGGAAAATTTGCAAAATTGGAACTTCACCGGAATATCAGAACAATGACACATGGCTCTTCGTCATGGCAAAGAAATATAGTCGTTGGGTACATTATAACCATTTGACCGACACTCTGAATGGGTAGAAAGGAATTTATGGTTCACCACCAGACCATTGGACCGCGCCATAATGGACATAACAGAGTTAATGAAGGCTCCATACCCATCGCAAGAGATCCATTACCAAGTTGCTTATTTATCCCGTCGCGCCATGCACCGAGAACACTTTTGCTAATCGAGAATCTAAGCCCACAGACTAAGTTGATATTACACAGTGATATTTGCATTATTTGCATCTATTCCATTGCAGTAAATGGTTTCTATTGAACCTGATATATTCAATCTCGAGCGCATATGTTCGAAGAGCTCACCACAGTCGAAGAATCAGTAACGGAAGTAATCATCGACCTGATGACTGAAAGAGTCATGTCTGAGAGAGGAATGTTAGTAGGGGTACAAGCTTCATCGACAAGAATAGTGCAAGCCTCTCCGTCGACTTCTCGCAGAGCCGGACCATCCCGACCATCAGAAGAAAAGCGAACCAAGCACAGGGATGACCTAGCGAATGCAAAGCTCATACTGACCATATTACCCGCCTATATTCCACCTTTGGCCGGTGCAGGGAATCATGATAGCATACCCAGATATTTTGAGTACACCTTGGTTACTACGTACCTCCCAAAGAGGATATGTGCAGTTTGAGAAGACCAGGATAAGATCGTAGTATTGAATTTCAGCGACTTCAACCTCGAAGATCGAAAGGTATATAACATGCTCGCCCTGTACAAGTACCTAACCAGAACGAAGGGGAAGAATTTGAAGATAATCCCCTAGTCATGGATGATGAACCTCACGCAGTCCACCCTTCTCAACGTCATGAAGATTCCACACTTTGGTAGACATCAGGAAGTCAATGCATGTGTCAAGCTGCTACTTTCCTGCTACCATGGAGGTTACTTGTGGCTAAACCGTTGTATTACAGTTTATCCAACATTGATCCATAGGATCACAAGGTTGAGTATGTAAGGACCTGACCCACAAGATTTCTATCCCAGAAAATCCATGGACCACGCATTAGCACAAAAAATCAAGGACACCTATGGCAATGTTGAGAAGGGAACAAGAGGTTACAAGGTAGCCTCCTCCAGAATGGCGCAATGCGCCTTGCCTATCAGCTAATTGCAGAGAAGTTAGTAAGGAAGAACTGACCTACACAAGTCACCAGCTTTGTCATTGAACTTGCAGGGAAGTGCGCGGAAGGCCTGCAGATGAACTAGGTGAAGTACCTAGTAAATCAGTTGGAACTAGACTACAGAGAAGCACAAGATCAAGGATATGAATTTCACTTTAGCTGGCTCTTGATCCTTATTGCCTTTATTTCTTAGGAGATGGTAGAAGGTGAGACCTTCCCTGAGATCGATCCATTTGAGCCGCTGGCGGTGAAGTTTTCTACACTTTGGTATTCAAGTGAAATGAACAAACAATGGAAGCCGAACGTTGTTTTTCATACCTATTACCTTCAACTGAAGAGAGCCATAGAATATGAGCCTCGCATGACTCTGAACACTCTACACCGGTTCCAACCCCTGATGAAGTTTAGCACAGATCAACATTTCATTTACATTACAACATGAACCGATGAACATAAGAAACAACTACAGTCATACTACAAGCTGATGGAAGAGGATATGGAGGAGATCACTAAGGACTGATCGGTGAACCTCCTTATTTCAGCAGACCCTGCCGAGCTATCTGACCTTGACAGCCCAGAAACTATACATGATACACTCGGWCCCAGCAGGACAAAGAAGACCGAAGAAGGCCAAGATTTAAGCAGTCCCTCAGTAAAGA
Organism: Picea mariana; assembly: GCA_032191745.1. Classification (NCBI taxonomy): domain Eukaryota; kingdom Viridiplantae; phylum Streptophyta; class Pinopsida; order Pinales; family Pinaceae; genus Picea; species Picea mariana. The sequence continues at coordinate 7,286 of JASDQU010252442.1, forward strand.
CTGCTTCCATATCACCAGAGCAAGGGGGTGATGGAGAAGATATAAATGGCACAGAAGATGAACAAAAGAAAGGCAAAGTAACACTGCCTAGTGACGATATTGAATCCTTGAAGAAGAGGAAGGTTTCTCCCTTGAAACCTTCTTCGAGGAAGAAATCGAAAGCCACCATGACCAAGATGCAGACTGTCTTCACCTCTGATGATTTTGACTTCATCATAGCAGCACTGAACGATGCTTCACTGGAAATAGTTGAGAAACAAGAAGCCAAACAAGAGAAAATGTATGATAGAATTGATATTGAACTTTGAGGGGTACAACAAGCACTTCAGTCTATTCGCACAGTCTCCACTGCACCCCTGCCATTAGGAGAACTTGAGTTGGGAGATGAGCCAACCCAATTCCACCGACTAGATGATACAGTCGAAGCTCGCGTTTGACGAGCACAAGAAAAAAACGAAAAAGCCACCCAAGCCTTGAAGTAAGTGCAAGGCATACTAATAGAACAATGCAGAACTGCGGAATAGGAAAAGATTTCTCTCCAAGAGAAGTTCGATGAAGAAAAAGCACAGATGCAGCAAGGAAAATAACAATTGCTCGCGGAGAAACTTGATGTGAAAGAAGCAGTCAACAGATAACTTCACTCTGTGATAGTCATAGAACTAAAGGCCAAATACTGAGTCACAAACCAAGTAGACCAACTCGCAAAAGATATCCAAAATCTACAACAACTCATAGCAGACTTAGAGCTCCGCACAGTGCCCGAGACTCTGCAAGATGTAAGGGATCAAAGAGAAGCAACTTCCCGAAGCACAGTTGAGAGACTAAAGGCCCTTGCCATGGAATGCAAGCAGCTGAGTAACCACATTAACTATATGTATGAGAAGCTCATCGAGAATCCAGAATTGCAGGCACTGGAGTCGCAGTTCCAGGAAGCGAAGCAGCATGCAGAGACACTAAAGGCGCAATTGAAGGCCCTGTCAGCTGTGGAAAGAATGAAGCGATCTCAAGAGCATTTCACCACCCAACAACAGATCCCTACTATTCAGAGTATATTTATGGAAGTAACTCAAAGAATCCAACCTATACAAGATAAGGCTTACTAATTGTTCACAGAGGTTGAAGGCAGAGGAGCAGAACTAGGGCAGGTTGTCACCGCAGCAGGACAATGCCTAGAGGGACCTGTCAATGACATAGTCATCCAAGAGTTCACTGAACAGGAGGCCATGTCACAGCAACAAGTCCAAGTAGCTCAAGCCAAGCTCGAGGCTTTTGAAGTAGAACTACCCAGAACAGAGTGATTCAGGATGAGTCATAGGTGAGTGTTGGGGGACTGTTGGCCCTTGACTAAGTTTTGAGGATCCATGGTCATGTGTGACCTATTTTTGGGACTTCGACAGGCTGTCTAAAGTAGAGCGCAAGGAGAAGCAGATATTGTGGGATCTCAGCCCCTTTTTAGGGATTTTTGGTATTTTGGGATTATGTAATGGGTATGGGAATGTTGGACCTTGGGTTTACCCATTCTTAGGCCCACTTTTGTAATGTATAAATATATATGTAGGCGATATAATGAGGAGTCATTTGTAAGTATGCTAAGTGCAAATGTTCTTTGTAGATTCTTTGTGTATACTGTGAGAGACTTGCAGAGCTAATTGCAAGTGGTTGTAACCGATTGTGGAAGGCTTTGTGTTGTAACACGAGGAAGGAGGATCTAGGGATGTGCACAGATATCTTGTCCTCTACGGAGTGAGACTTGGATTCTCTATGCCTGTAAGAAGCTTGATCGAAGATAATAAATAAGAAGAGTTGGTGGATGTAGCCCCAGGGTGGGGGTGAACCATGTATACGCTGTGTTGTTATACTTTGTGTGATGTATTGATGTGTTTATGTGTTACTTGCTAAGTGCTTGGATATAGATAGATAGATCTGTTTATGCTTTATGCTTACAATGAATATGGATGCTAGATATGACCTATGTGAATGTGCTTAGTGTTTGAATCTACTAGATCTAATTTGTCTCTTTATGCTAAGTGCTTAGATGTATTAGATCTGAACAAGTGTTACGATGCTCTGTTTCATCTGCGGAGTATATATTGGTTAAATATTGATGAACTATCAGTGCAGAGTTCTATGTTAAGTATTACAATCATAGATCTGTGTCCCAGCTAAGGTTGCAAACATATGAGTCCTACAACCACCCCTGCCTCTACTTTGGGTGAGACTTCATCTGCTCCGCAGGTGTTGCTGAAAGGGATGGTAGTTAGGGTTTTGTTGGTGTGTTGTTGTAGCGTTGAACCCTGGGTCTACCCCTGTGCCAGCAATGCCTCACAGGCTTGGATCCTGGTTTCAATTCGATTTTCATTTCTCCCATGACTCCTTTGATTCCCTTTAACTCTGAAAAGGTCTTTGGGAATAAATCCTCATATTCCTGCAACAAGCTCTGTATTTCTTGACTAGTTTTCTCATCCCAATAATCTCCCAACATAGCTATCTTAGGTTGCTATGTGGTCCCTATATTGACTTTGCGCAACTTTAATGGGTGATTGTAGGAACTATCACTCTGAATGGGTATGGTGTTCTAGATTTCTCTATTCCCTTCTATCTCTTTGATGGCTAGGTTTCTTAATTCCTCTAAGTCATCTAGGATTTTTGAATCCCTGCTAATCTTATAACATTCTATCGACTTCTTGTTTGAGGGTAGGTGAAAGTTAGTCTAAAGTTCTCGACTATGTTTTCTGCATACCACTAGGTTTGATTTCTGATTACTATTATATGTAAAAAGAAATTCCGTAATCTATTGTAGGACTACTTCAAGCTCATGGTACTTACTTGTAAATGAGAAGTCCTTGCAAAAATGAGCTGCCAGTGTCTACCAGTCACTGGTCTGTCTTCTGGTTTCTTCATGTATGAACCAAGATTTTGAGATTGGACCTAGGGAGAGGGAAAATACTTGAACCTAGAAGAGAGAGGGTATTTCCGCAACTTTCCACTGTGTCACACACTATTCAATATGTACTTTAGGATCAGATTATCCACTGAATGGTTGTGCAACCTGGAAATCCTTCTGCATCTCTGATCCCAACTACTCCTTATTTTGAAACCTATACTTGATAGCTTGCTTCACATCATCCCAATTTATGAGTAAGGCCTTATGATTGGCCCACCATCTGGCAGGGGTGTCTTAGAGGGCTACATCTAGTATAGAGAATGGCATACTTATTTGATAATCATCCATAGGTATATTACGTGTGAGGGTAGATTTTCACTGGTTTATATTTGCCATATCAGACTGTTAATGCACATTAATGGAGATTATCCTCTCAATTTAAGCTATTTCATGTTGAAGAGTTTATCTAAAATGTCCAAAAGGGTGCAGTCTCATCCTACTAAAGCTAAAGGCAACCTCTTTCACCAAGGTTTAATAAATACATTGATCATCTCCTCTTTAAATGAAGTCCAAAGACCCTGGGATTGGCTAATCCAGTATTTAGGAAATGATTCACAACCAGCTAAATCCAAAAAGGCCAACGGTAAGAAATCAACTCAACAGAAAAAAATTGGTACAGTCACTAAGTCCCTAATTAAAGAAGAAACATCTGCAACTAGGGTAACAAGGGCTAGCAAAAGGAAGATGAAAACTCAACAAATATTTGGAGATGCTCCTGTAGGTAAAAGTCAAGAAGAAGCTACCACCAATAAAGGTAAGAGATCAAAAACATATGAAAATATTGATATGTTTCTTGATCCAGAGATAAATATGGAAATTGATGTGGATGAAGATTATACTATGAACCCAATTCATTCCCTAGTCAAGCAGAAACAAAAATCTACAATCAAGAAAAGTGCAAAGGGAAACAAACAGAGGAAGAAGTCTACACATGTGCCTAAGTACCCTAGGAGAAACTCCACTAGGGTTGTCAATAAATTCAGATTAAATTCTAAGGCCATGTTTGATCCATCTATTAAAAAAAAGGATCTTATAATCAGTGAGTAAAATTCTAAAGATTCTAAAACAGGCATCAAGAAACAGATAGAGACACCTTCTTTGCACAGGAATAAGAAAGAAGTTGAAAACTTGGGAAAGACACAAGGAAAAGGAAAACATGTTGCTAAATACTCAAGGAGACCTATTACAAGAGAAACCAAAAAATCAAATTCAATATCTGAATATGTGTTTAAAGGTAAAGATGTAGTTTATGATGACAAAGATGATCTTTTTGTAAAACCATAAAAGCTACAGGGAATACTTTGTTTTTCCTGTTTTAGTATTTATCCTCAAGAGAGGTTGCATAATATCTAGAGATGAATTTTTGGAAACCAAGAGAGGTTTTTTTTGGGAACATGCCCCTTCACCAAAACCTCTCTCAGTTTTTACACAACTATCACCTTTTAAGAGATTCGAATATATATTTGAGGTTTATTTTCAGAGATTTCAAAATAAATAATTTCCTGTTTTAGTCACTATTTGTGGGTGAGGTTGCAGAACAATTGGAGATCAATTTTTGGAAATTAAAAAGCGGTTTGTTTTGGTAACATTCCCCTTAGCAAAAAAATCTCTCAGTTTTTACACAACTGTCACATTTTAAGAGATTCGAAATTATCTTTGAGGCCTATTTTTCTGAGATTTTACAATAAATAATTTCCTTTTTTAGTCAGTAATTTTGGGAGAGGTTGAAGAACAACTGGTGATGCATTTTTGGAAACCAAAAGAGGTTTTTTTTGGCAACAATTTTCTTCACAAACACCTCTCTCGGTTTTTACAAATATATCGTTGTTTGAGAGATACAAAAATATTGTTAGACCCTATTTTTCAGGAATTTGCCAGATTTATTTTCCTAAAAAATCTCATGGACAATAGTTGACAAGACACCTCATCAATTCGACTTAGAGATCAGATTTGATCTTCTCCTTGATTTTTTGAAACAAAAAAATAAATATATATGAGGAGGTTTTCATATTCATTTCTTTTGGATCTTGATAACTATGTATTGTTTCTATATAAATTTTGTAGAAGGAGAAGTTAAGGGTCGAAAGGTTGGGCTTTCAGGGACTTGTTTTGAACATCTTTGTAAGAAAGTTTTATTCAACATTGATACTTAATGGAAAAGACATGTTGATGGTCATATTTTCTCTCATTTCATGTTCTACTTCTTTTCTTGCTTGCGATCATTTTTTCAGTTGCAATACATTGATTTCTTGGTCTTAATTCTTACAATAAAGATTTTGTAGTTATTGTTTATTATCAAGATTTGATTTTCAAGTACATGTTCTTGTTTCTAAATTACATTTTGAAATAATAAATCCATATGGGTTGACAAATTGAATACTTCCATATTTCCTCTCTTTATTTTCCTTATTTATCTGATCTATTTATGTGGCTACCCTTTAAAAAATTAGTGGGATATCTCTTGGATTTATTTTGAACCTCATGTTTACCTTGAAACCTTGAATCAAATTTCAACCATCCTTAAAAAACCAATTCATAAAACCATTAAAATATTATTTCGATAACCTGATGATGCCCTAGCTTTCTCTGTCACAATGAAGTGCAAATTTAGGGACTAACATCTTTCGGCTCTGTTGCCAGGGATGAAGAAACAAAGTATTCATCCCTGGGAGAACGACAACGATCAATTCTAGTTCTTACTGGTGAACAAGAGTTGAATACTTTTTCTGATTGTATCTTGCACCCGATGACTCGATGAAGGAAGAATCCGTTGACAACTCCACTGATCCGAGATGTCAAAGGATATGGAAGTTATTTTGGAAAGAAGGTTTTCACCATTTAATTTCTCTATTATTGTTGGTTTCCCTAATGATGTTCCTACTATTGCTATATGGGGAGATTTCCTTCCACGGTTCAAGGAAAAGGATGAGGGCAATCCGACACTACATTTGATTAAGTTTCATCAATGCATGGATCAACTGAAAATTCATCATGAAGATGCATTGATGAAAATTTTTATGTACTCTTTGGAGGGTGATGCATGTGTCTGGTACTGATCTCTTCCCGCTTCCATCATTTCTTCTTTAAGAGAATTTCATGCTGCATTCAATGAACAATGTAAAAGGTATTTTCTAGCCTTCTTCTAGTACATTGTTGTGAGTAATGTAAATCAGGATATTATTCTCAAGAAATTGATTACTCTAGTGGTACAGATGAAGAGAATGATTTCATCGAGGAAGAGGAAGAAGATTCATTATCAGTCATATCTTCTTCTAAATCTATCCTACAACAGGAATATTTTCAGCATTCTGATCTTGAAATTCATAACAATGATACTTTAGATGCATTTGGTATCAATCTAAATGTTTATAATAGTAGTCACTATGATACAAATGTTGTTCCTAATCTGTTTCAAGATCAGTTGTTGACTGAAGAAATTCTTGTTGAAGACCATACTGTAGATGAGAAAGAAAAACTAGCAGTTGCAAGTATATTTGATCTTGTTTCATATGCGTCTTATGGTCAAAATTCTTATGATGATCAAACAACATATATATTCTCATTTTTTCAATATGATCATGAAGTAGAGGTCCTTGGTTTTCAGAGTTCACAAAAAATTTCAAATCATCCTTTATCTGACGAGTATGATGATGATCTTGAAGTCCTAATCTAGATGTTGATGATATGATAAATTCTAACCAACAAATTCATGAAGGCATTCAATCCATCATCCATGAAGAGACGGAGCCGGTGTATTATAGTTATGCATCTGAAGGCACCGTGGAAGATGAGGATCAACCTCTTGATTCTCATGATGCTAATGTTGTTTTGAACAAAGTTATCCAAGAAGCATATGAGTAGGTTCCAAATGATTTTGATAAAACCAGTGATCTTCAAATGAATTATGCTCTAATAAATAAAGCAGAAATCATAGAGCAAAAATATGGCTTCTTGTATCAGCTAGAGATGTAATACCATTGGCAGGATCCTGTGGCTCTCTACATGGAGTTCATGTTTCCAGAGGTTCAAAATTTTGCAACGTGTGGAATTAAAGCAAATTGCAGCTGTAAGTACGGGCTACCCATTCATTTTTTGCTGCAAAAATATCAGTTTTTCTACATTTTCTTATTTACCTACAAGGAAGAATACCCTCTTGGAAATGAAATCATTTCATGGTTGCATTGGAAATCCACCTACACATGATCAACATGATTTTAGTAGGAAAGTAGAGTAGAATGGTTGAATAAGCTTACATCCGAGCAATTTGTTTTTAGTATGAAAGAATAAGGACTCCATAGCCCAATGGAAAAACTACTTGCAGTTTTGTGGTTGTTATTTTTGCGCTCAAATAAAGACTCCATATACCCAATGGAATTGTTTCTTTACAGTTTGTAGTTTTTAATAAAGGATGACAAAACAGGGAAATAAAGAGAAACAGAAAGATATGAAGGCATTGGTCAATAGTTCTTAAAGGTTCCTCATGAAACTTTACCCCCAGAAGGATCCAGTGTTAGTCTCTAACTTTGTTTTTGATTAAGAGAGTGCCCCTAATCCTTAATAGTCCTTGCTTATGCTTTGTTACCTGAAATTTAATTTTCACACGTTGGTTTAATTTGTCATATTTTGCAATTTTTGCACCTTTA
>JASDQU010252446.1:0-16215 GCA_032191745.1 Picea mariana
ACATCGAGAATCAACAACAAGTTCTCCAAATCTTAAAGGACAACCTGACCATGGCACAAAATCGCATGAAACAACAAGCAGATCAACATCGTAGTGAAAGAAGTTTTGAAGTAGGGAATTGGGTATTTTTAAGACTACAACCATACAAACAGATGTCCCTCAAGCAAGCCAAGAAAAATAATAAATTATCACCAAAGTACTATGGTCCTTATAAGGTGTTGCAAAAGATTGGTACTATGGCATACAAATTGGAGTTGCCTGCATCTTCACGAGTACACCCAGTTTTCCATGTTTCATACTTAAAGAAAGTTATAGGCGACAAGATCCCAGTTCAAACTATATTGCCAGAACTTGACGAGGAAGGAAAAATCATATTGGAGCCTGAAGCCATCACTGACACAAGTATTCACTAGCTAAGGAATAGATCCATTTCAGAGTATCTCATTAAATGGAGGAAACTACCGGCTGAAGATTACACTTAGGAAGATGAGTCTTTTATACAGAAGCATCCAGAGTTAATCAAGCGTTGCGGACAACACTTGTCTCAAGGGGAGGGGCATGTTAAGCCCTAATATTGGCTCATTACCCCTTAATTGGGGCATATTAGATTAGTAATGCTATTTTATTTATGTCGGCTCTAGGCCATTAGTTGTAATTTAGATTAGTAATGTTATTTTAATTATGTCGGCTTTAGGCCATTATTTGTAATTATACCTCCTAGTCTCCTATATATACCAAGGAGACATTTTCATTTTGAATCATCTTGCACTTGAACATTTAAGTGGGGTAAAAGGAGGTTGCCCCCTCGAAGAGGCTTATTATCTGATATTATCTCTTTTTCAAGGCATTGAGTACTTTTCCTGAGGTTTTTCTATGCTATATTGAAGTTTGGTTCTTAACAATTATGAATACATAAATGCTCAATGAGAGATAACCTATTGAAAGAGAAACACAACAGAGGTTTAGCTGGACATTTTGGTCACAATAAGACATTTGCACAGCTGAGTAATTCGTACTATTGGCTGAGCATGAGAGCAGAGATGAAAAAGTTTGTGAACAAATGAAACAATTGTTAATATGCAAAAGGAAGACAATAAAACACTAGTTTATATCATCCATTACCAATTCCAGAAAGGCCATGGGATGCAATCAATATGGATTTTGTTTTGGGATTGCCTAGAACTCAAAAAGGGAGCGATTTCATATTTTTTGTGGTGGAAAGATTTTAAAAAATGGCACATTTCATACCATGCCAGAATAAAAATGATGCTACACACATATCTAATTTGTTTTTCAGAGAAGTGGTGAGACTACATGGATTGTCGAGGAGCATAGTCTGAGACAGGGACACCAAATTTATAGGACACTTTTGGAGGACTCTATGGAAAGGTTGGGGATGAACTTATCCTTTAGTTCAACATATCACCCTCAGACATGAGAGCAGAGATGAAAAAGTTTGTGAACAAATGAAAAATTTGTTAATATGCAAAAGGAAGAAAATAGAACACTAGTTTGTATCATCCATTACCAATTCCAGAAAGGCCATGGGATGCAATCAATATGGATTTTGTTTTGGGATTGCCTAGAACTCAAAAAGGGAGCGATTCCATATTTTTTGTGGTGGAAAGATTTAAAAAAATGGCACATTTCATACCATACCAGAATAAAAATGATGCTACACACATAGCTAATTTGTTTTTCAGAGAAGTGGTGAGACTACATGGATTGTCGAGGAGCATAGTCTCAGACATGGACACCAAATTTGTAGGACACTTTTGGAGGACTCTATGGAAAAGGTTGGGGATGAACTTATCCTTTAGTTCAACATATCACCCTTAGACATATGGACAGAATGAAGTATTAAACATGAGTCTGGGAAACTTGTTAAGAAGTTTAGTCAATGAGAAAGGTCATCAATGGGATCAGATTCTAGCACAAGCTGAATTTGCATTCAACAATTCAGTGAATAGGAGAACAGGGAAAAGTCCATTTGAAATTGTGTATGGTATACAACCAAGAGGGATTAAAGAGTTGAGAGATCTTAATCTTGGAGCAGAGGATTTTGCAGCAGAAATGCAGAAACTCCATGACAGAGTCAGAGAACAGCTACAGAACAACAACCAAAAATACAAGAGCAAAGTTGATCAAAAGAGGAGAGCAGTTCAATTTGAAGTTGGAGATGAAGTTTTAGATCATTTTAGAAAAGAAAGGTTTCCAAGGGGAACATATAAAGAATTGAAGATGAAGAAGATAGAACCATGCAGGATTCTCAGAAAATTTGTAGCCAATGCTTATCAAATTGAGTTACCAGACAATGTTGGGATATTGTCGATATTCAATGTTGCAGACCTGTATCCTTACAGGAGAGATGAGACAAGAGAATCAGATGATCAGAGAGAATTTCAGTGGGAAGAACAATTACCCACAAAAGAAAAAATGCAGATGGATAAAATAATTGAACAGAGAGATGGAAACAAGACCAGGAGAAAGACATATCCTGAATATTTAGTGAAGTGGAAAGATCATCCAATGGAAGATGCAAGTTGGGTTATAGAACTTGATATTTTGAAGCATGGAAAGACAGTGCAGCAGCTCATGGATAGGAGTCCATGAAAATTTTAACCAGAGGATTATGATGCAGGAGCATCACCTTCAAAGTCAAAATGCAAGAATGGAGGCAAAGGAGCGACATCTCAACAATGATAGAGTTTCAAATCAGAAAATAACTCAGAATTGAATCAGGTTGTTGAGATATTTTGTAAACAACATTTTAAAAATGTAACTTGTTTGTAAAGTCGTGAAGGACTGTAAGGGGTTGTAGATATTGAGTGTTGACTCTTATCTAGCAATAAATGTTAGTTATTGTAACATGAAAAAGTAGGTAACCGCTAAGAGTTTGATAGGATAGGTTGCAGATAGGATGAGAGAGCTCATAGAGCCAGTCCTTAGATATTTTTTCATTACTGTATTGTAATAGAACAGATAGAGTAGAAATAATGATATAGAGATCTGAGAGATCAGTAGAATAGAGTAGAGTAGAAGGAACATTATGTAATTTGCTTTCATGAAGGAATATAATAGACAAAATTGTACCAAATCCTTGGACTGTGTTCATTTGATGTATGGATGAATGAATGTTATATTCTATGTGTGTGATTTATTCCATTTTCATTCATGTGTGATTGTTCAAGAAGTGTTAGTATGAAGTTGTGACGAATATGGATGAGTTTCAATTGTTTCTCTTCTGACACGCATATGGAAGGGGTGCATCTCAAACACACGGAGTGCGTTGACTGAGTCTCGGAGTGGCTCAAAGTTCAGAGAGAACAAAGAAAACTTAGAATGGGTGCAAGGTGTGCACAGTGTTGTGAAACGACCAAGTGTCAAAGAACCCAGAACAAAGTAACACTAGGTGGGTGAGAAGAACTTATTTTCAAGAAATCCTTTGACCCGAGTTATCAAAATCTTGAGAATGCAAGGTGTGCATGGGAAATCGAAATCCTTTTAAGGATGAAGCTCAGAAGGGATACCACTTTCCATAAAGTGTTATAGATATTCGATTGTCAGACTCGTAAGGAGGAGTAAAGGTTTGAAACCTTTGAAGACGAAGAAATCTTCCAAGTCGGAAGAACTCAGAAGCTTAGGTGGAGGAGCGACAGTGGTCGTTGGATCACTGTGAAAAATATCAGCAGTCATTTGATCAAAGTGAAGTGCATGAGCCTTAGATCTTCTCACACAAAGGAGAGAGAAAACTCACAAGAGTTAAGAACTGAGATTTCTAGATCCCGAAGATTCGAAATAGAATCTCAGTCGCCCGATCAACAGGAACAGATCTAAACCGTTAGATTTTTCAGGGTAGACTCCAAGCGTCGAATCTTCCAAGTAAATCTGAGCCGTCAGATACTGTGAGTATGGGAGGAGGCAAGTTTGAACTTTGATATTTCCGAAGCGCGGAGAGTCGAAGGGTTGGAGAGAATCTGGATCATTGGATCCAAGAGGACACATATCGACCGGTCAGAATATCTAGAGCAAGGCAAAGTTTGAAGTGTTGAAACACCCGAAGCCCGAAGAGTCGAAGGGTCGAGAGCCGTCAATCTATAAGTGAACACTTGTCAATAGATCGTGAGCTCTGGGAAAGTTGAAGTGGGTTTTTTCTTTTGAGATATGAGATTTCCGAAGTGTGAAGACCCGAAGTAAAATCGAGTCCATGAGATCTAAGGGAGACGTGGCATGAATCCGTGAACTTCGGGTAAGGTCCCGAAGTGGTTCATAGCCATTGGATTCAGAGGATATGTGGTGCACATCTGTGAGCTCCAGGTAAATACCCGAAGAAATCCTCGATCATTAAATTAGGAGGACACACGTTAGTGGATCATAGACTTCAGAGAACCGAAGGAGATCTCGATCATCGATCGAGAAGAGGGTCGTAGAACTGTTGATCTGAGTTGAAAGTTCAACCATCCGAAGTGGGAGTAGAATCGTTGATCGAGCAGGACAGTTGTCAATGGATCGTGAGTTCCAGAAGATTTGAGTATGGAAGAAAGTTGGGTTTGAGATTTCAAAACCCCAAGGTCTGGAGTTGTGAAGGAGATCGCAGTCGTTGATTGAAGGAGGGGCAGATCTAGTCCGTATATTTGAAAGGTCCATATCTGAACTGCCAATTTAGATGTTATCATAAAGATCGTGAGATCGACGATCTCGTAGGATTGTGGTAACAGGAGTTGCGTGGATTTTAAAATATCAAGTGCGGGCCACAATCCAAACCGTGGTTTCATCAAGACGACACATGGAGTCTTGAGGACGATTGCAGGCCCAAAAGCAGTTTGACTTCAAACCTCTTGTAGCTGCACCTACAATCGCGTGGTCATCTTCGAGGTCACATCAATAGGGGGCTTATCAGAAAAAAGGAGCTAACTTTGTCACTCTAAGATTTCGCAGGACAGCGAAAGGGAGGGTTGCGGGTGCCATTAAAACCTACAAAAAGAAGCCATAAGGGCATGTGTTTAGTCACAGAAGGAAACCATTAAGGTTTCAAAGAGTCACTCAACTCTAGAATTGAAGATCCAAGATCGAGAGGTTGCGCGGCCCTACGAAAGAGTAGGGGGGATGCATCAGGTGGTATCAGAGCTAATATTGAGTTTGTTTGCAGACAACAAGCAAAGGAGAAAGGAGGTAAATTGATATCATTTGTGGTATCAAGAATTTGATTTCTGTTTTTAGGTGACGCAGTGAAATCATGCCACCCAGAAAGCGTAGAGAGAATGTAGAAATTTAAGAAGAAATGAGGCGACTCTGAATGAGACTAGACACCATGGAAACAACACAGAGGAGAGCACCAAATGATGGAGATATCAGTGAAGCTGAGAGTGAATAAGAAGAGGCCAAAGAAAATGTAGCAGAGGATGCTACACAAGATCGCTTGGTAAAATATTCTTCAAAGGTAGGAGCCAGAGAAAGAATAGAGGTACCAATGTACGGAGGAAATTTAGAAGTTGAAGAATTGTTAGATTGGGTACGCACTATGGACAAATACTTCGATTATGAAGATGTCGAAGAAGACAAGATGGTGAAGCATGTGGTGACGATAATAAAAGGTCATACAACACTATGGTGGGATGAACTGCAAGCCGAACACAGGAGAAATGGTAAGCATAAAATTAAACATTAGGATAGGATGGTATCCAAGATGAAGGAAAAATTTATCCCAAAGGACTATCAAATCAATAAGTTCAGGAGATTGAAAAACCTGAGACAGAAAAGCTTATCAGTGAAGGAGTATACTGAGGAATTTTATAGACCAAACATCAGGGCTAGATAGAAAGTAAATTAGGATGAAAAGATAGCCAGATATATCAATGGACTGAGATATGAAATCCAATAGGAGCTCAACATGATGTCGGTTAGTACAGTCAAGGATGCTTATCAAGCAGAATTGAAAGATGAAGAAAAATTGGCTAGGAAACAAAGACAACGAGGCATAGGAGGAAAATCAAGCAAAGGTAAGGGAACTACCAGAGATAAGTTCCATAAGGAGAAGCATGAAGCTAACAAAAAACATATTCACCATGAGAAATGTGGAAGTTCTAAAGAAGGAAAACATGGTGGAAGAAGTTCTTTTTCCAGAGGAAGAGGAAGAGGAAGAGATAGAGGAAGAGGAAGAGACAGAGGGGGCGTAGTTAGATGCTATACTTGTGGAAAGAAAGGACACAAATCTTGGGAATGTCCCGAGAGAAAGAACAAAGGAGGATGTGAAGCACACATTTCTGAAGCACAGAAGCATGTGGAAGCAGAAGTAGCAGAAGGAGGAAATAACCTCATGATGAGGAATATTCTTCTTAAACCAGAGAAGGAGATGGAGGAACCAATTCAACAAACTAGTATGTTCATAAATGCTTGCAAGATGAAAGAAAAAGTTTTTAAGGTGATGATAGACAGTGGGAGCACTGAAAATTTAGTATTCACAGAGATGGTGGAGAAACTAGAGCTGAAGACAAGTGCACATCCAAACCCATACAAGGTATCATGGTTGCAGAAAGGACATCAAGTAATGGTAAGTCAACAATGCCAAGTTGAATTTAAAATAGGAGGTTATAGGGATGAAATATTATGTGATGTAATTCCTATGGATGTCTATCATATTTTATTGGGGAGACCATGGCAGTTTGATAGAAAAGTTATTCATGAAGGGAGAAAGAATACTTATACCCTAGAAAAGAATGGTAGGACACATATGTTGTTACCAATAGAGGACAAAGAGAAAAAGAGGGAATCTAGTTCAAGTATACTTCTCATGAGTGGGAAGGAACTCTTGAAAGAAGTCAAGAAGGATAAATAAATGTAGTTTGGTGTAGTGAGGAAGCCTAGAGTTATCCTTAAAAGTACTTCTATGGAATATTTTCCTATAGAAATATAGGAACTATTAGAAAGCTTTGCTGACATAGTAGTGGATGAGTTACCTCACTCATTTCCACCCATTAGGAGTATAAGCCATCATATTGACCTTATTCCATGAGCTATTTTACCAAACAAAGAAGATTATAGGTTGACACCTAGAGAGAATGAGGAAGTCAAAAATCAAGTCCAAGAGTTGTTGGATAAGGGTTTAGTCAGGGAAAGCCTAAGCCCATGCCTAGTACCAACTATGTTAAGTCCAAAGAAGGATGGAGGATGGAGACTGTGTACATATTCCTGAGCCATAAAAACGATAACCATTAGGTACAGATTTCCTTTACCGAGGATGGATAATTTGATGGATTGTTTGAGTCTAGAAAGCTATTTTTCCAAGATAGACATGAAGAGTGGATATCATCAAATAAGAATGAGAGAGGGATATGAATGGAAAACAACATTCAAGACAAATGAAAGATTGTTTGAATGGCTGGTCATGCCATTTGGGTTAACAAATGCACCAAGAACATTTATGATATTGATGAATGAAGTGTTGAAAGACTTCATAGGGAAATTTGTCATAGTATATCCAGATGACATACTAATCTTCAGTAAGACAAAGGGAGAACACTTAAGACATTTGAAATCAGTGATGGAAAAGTTGCAGCAAGAGAAGTTGCTGATAAATCTGAAGAAATGTTCTTTTATGAAGAAGAAACTCATATATTTGGGTTTCGTGATCTCTTGAAATGAATTGAATATGGATCTAGAAAAGGTGAGAGAAATCAGAGAATGGCCATCACCGAGCAAGATATTTGAGGTAAGAAGTTTTCATGGGTTAGCAAGATTTTATAGAAAGTTTATCATAAATTTCAGTGGTATACCTGCATCCATGCTGGACACTGTGAAGAAAAAACACAAGTCTTTTAAATGGACAGAGGAAGTTGAAAAGAGTTTCAAAGTGTTGAAAGAGAAAATCACAGAAAAACCAATTCTGGTCTTACCAGATTTTGGAAAAACATTTCAAGTGAGATTTGATGCAAGTGGATTAGCTATTGGAGTAGTCTTGAGTCAGGATAATAGGCCAATTGCTTATTTCAGTGACAAACTGAATGACGCCAAGAAGAATTATTCCACATATGACAAAGAATTTTATGTGGTGATTCAAGCTTTGAAGAAGTGGAGACACTAACTAATTCCCAAAGAATTTGGCTTGTACAGTCATAATCAAGCTTTGCAATTTATTACTAGGAAAGAAAAGTTGAATCAAAAACATGCAAAATGGGTTGAATTTGTGCAAAATTTTACTTTTTTTATCAAGCACGTTGTTGGAACTGCTAACAAAGTTGAAAATTCTTTGAGTAGGAGTATTTTGATTGTACATGAATTCCAAGTGGAGACCTTAGGGTTTCAACACCTCAAAGAGATGTATAAAGAAGACACATATTTTAAGGAAGCTTATGAGGCATGGAAGAATCGTTTATTGGGAGACAAAAGCCAGTGAACTGAATATTTGATACAAGATGGATTATTGTTCAAGGAAAGCCAATTATGCATAAGGAAATGCTCAATGAGAGATAACCTACTGAAAGAGAAACACAACAGAGGTTTAGATGGACATTTTGGTCACAATAAGACATTTTCACAGCTGAGTAATCCGTACTATTGGCCGAGCATGAGAGAAGAGATGAAAAAGTTTGTGAACAAATGAAACATTTGTCAATATAGGATAGGTTGTAGACAGGATCAGAGAGCTCCTGGAGCCATTCCTTAGATAGTTTTTCATTGTTGCATTGTAATAGAACAGACAGAGTAGAAAGAATGATATGGAGATCCGAGAGATCAGTAGAACAAAGTAGAGTAGATGGAACATTATGTAATTTGTTTTCATGAAGGAATAGAACAGACATAATTGTACCAAATCCTTGGACTATGTTCATTTGATGTATGGATGAATGAATGTTATATTCTGTGTGTGAGATTTATTCCATTTTCATTCATGTGTGATTGTTCAAGAAGTGTTAGTATGAAGTTGTGATGAATATGGATGAGTTTCAATTGTTTCTCTTCTGACACTCGTATGCAAGGTGTGCATCTCGAATGCAACGAGTGCATCGACTAAGTCTCAGAGTGACTCAAAGAAGTTCAGAGAGAAAAAAGGAAACTTAGACCCAGTGCAAGGTGTGCATAGAGTCATGAAATGACCAAGTGTCCAGGAACCCGAACCAAAGTAAGGCTAGGTGGGTGAGAGGAATTTTAGAAATCCTTTGATCTGAGTTATTGAAATCCTGAGAACACAAGGTGTGCATGGGGAATCGAAATCCTTTTAAGGACAAAGCTCGGAAGTGATAGCACTTTCCATAAATGTTAGAGAGAGATGATAGTCAGATTCATAAGGAGGAGTAAAGGATTCAAACCTTTGAAGATGGAGAAATCTTCCAAGTCAGCAGACCTCAAAAGCTTAGGAGGAGGAGAGATAGTGGTCATTGGATCATTGTGCAAAAGATCAACAACCATTTGATCAGAGTGAAGTGCACGAGCCTTAGCTCTTTTCACATAGAGGAGAGAGAAAAATCACAAGAGTTGAGTACTAAGATTTCTAGATCCCAAAGAGTCAGAGATCCAAAATAGAATATCGACCACCTGGTCAACAGGAATAGATCTGAACCTTTAGATTGTTTGAGGAAAAATCCAAGCTTCAGATCTCCCAAGTAAATCTGATCTGTTAGATACCATGAGTCCCATAGGAGGCGAGTTTGAACTTTGATATTTTCAAAGTGTGGAGAGCCGAAGGGCTAGAGACAATCTGGATCATTGGATCTAGGAGGACACTTGTCGATAGGTCGAAGTGTTGAAACACCTGAAGCCCAAAGAGATGAAGGGTCGAGAGCCATCGATATATAATTGGACACTTGTCAACAAATCATGAGATCCAGGAAAATTGAAGTGAGTTTTTAGTTTGAGATTTGAGATTGCCGAAGTGCAAAGACCCAAAGTAAAATAAGAGCCGTGAGATCTAAGGTAGACGTGGCATGAATTCATGAACTCCGGGTAAGGTCTCGAAGTGGTTCATAGCCGTTGAATTTGAAGGCGACGTGGCACACATCTATGAGCTCCGGGTAAAGACCCAAAGAAATTCTCAATCATTATATAAAGAGGACATGCATCAGTGGATCACAGACTCCGAGGAAAAAAACATTGGGAAAAAGAAGTTTAAGATTTGAGGTCTCAGAAGTCCGGAGACGCGAAGGAGATATTGACCATCAATCGAGAAGAGGGTCATGGGAATGTTGATCTGATTTGAAAGGTCAAGCATCCAAAGTGGGAGAAAAATCATTGATCAAGTAGGATAGGTGTCATAAGATCATGAGTTATGGAATATTTGAGTATGAAAGAAAGTTGGGTTTGAGATTTCAAAACCCTGAAGTCTAGAGTTGTGAAGGAGATCGCTGTCGTTGATTGAAGGAGGGGCATATCTAGTCCATATATTCGAAAGGTTCGAATCTGAATCGTCGATTTAGACGTTATCGTCAAGATCGAGAGATCGACGATCCTGTAGGATTGCGGGAACATGAGTTGCGTGGATTTTAAAATATCGAGGGTGGGTCACAATCCAAACCATGGTTTCATCATGAGGACATGTGGAGGCTTGAGGAGGATTGCGGGTCCAAAAGTAGTCTGAATTCAAACCACTTGTAGCCTCACCCACAATCATGTGGTCATTGCCGAGGTCACATCAAGAGGGGGCTTATCAGAAAAAAGGAGCTAACATCGACACTCTGAGATTTCACAGGAGAGTGAAAGGGAGGCTTGCAGGTGCCATTAAAACCTACAACAAGAAGCCGAAAGGGCTTGTGTTTAGTCATAGAAGGAAACCATTAAGGTTTCAGAGAGTCACTTGACTCTAGAATCAAAGATACAAGACCGGAAGGTCGTGCATCCCTACGGGAGAGTAGGAGGGCTGCATCAAATCCCAATAGAACCAATAACTCAGGAGGAGAGTGAATATGATTGCATGTTGCATAAAAAAAAATATGAAGATCAAGACTGAGAAGCACTATCCTAGGGGGAGTTAGTACATCCCAAGGAAATGTCAATGCAAAAAGAGAGTATTCAAAATCCCATCAAAAAGGATTTTTAGCAACACCCACAGTACACCAACTACAAAGACACCAACATATTTCATAAGGGGAGTCTCCATGGAGACATGAGAAATATGGCTAGTCCTTGAATGTTTGGATCATTAGCAGTAAAATCATAAGAAGGGCCTACATAGATGAATGGTAAGTAGCTACAAATAGTGACTATGTACAAAGTTTTACTAGCAACAATTCTAAAGCAACCCATTCAAATACACAAGAGAAAATTTACAATCCTTAGGAGGAGAGCTATTGACAGGGGAAGTTGATGAAAGGTAGAGAAGATTAAAAGGATTCTTGTCATTGTTGTTAAAGGGGCAGAGAATGCAGTAAAACATTAGTCAACAAAACTGTACAATGGGGGAGAAAATGAAGAAAGAGAATGAACATTGACCCATGAATAAGTCACATTGCTAGCATACCCACAAGGGGAGTAAGAGATGTTTTACTCAGTGGTTTCCACTAGGGGAGTAATATCCACATGGGGATTAAGATATGTATTAATCAGTGGTTTCCATTGATGACAAGGGGGGTATTGTTGGATAGTTTGTGTCATTGATGTCAACACTGTAGGGGGAGTTTGTTCGCTTGATTATTTGACAATGTTTTTAATAACAAGTTGTTTGTGTCAAGATGACAACAATGGTATTATCACATCATGTGATTGTGGATGAGAATGTGATGACATCTACTGACATGACAATTTTATTAATTGAGGCCATGTTTATCAAAATGAATTCATAGGTATGCAAAGAATCAAGTTCTTGTAGAGAAGGAAATAACCATTTGATTAAGCGATATGGTTGAAGGTTGTTGATAGATTACAAATTTTTGAGATAGCTAACAAAGTGCAGTCCACCCTAAAGGTCTCTTATCATCTACCATGCCAATTCCTATGTGAGCTCTCAAGAGCAGTTGGATGTGACAAGAGAAGAATATCCACCGTGGTGATAAAGCCACCTAGAAGGATCATAGTGTGGCGACGTGGTAGAACTAGGATCATTGGTCTTTATAAAGCAATGGAAGGCATAAATGACAGATCCACTAATTGTAGAGAGCCTCTAATTTGGAGGAACCACCATCTATAACATAACTGCTAACCGGATCTGCGAGGAGGAATATTGACCATTGATCATAGAATGGATCAACGATGATCCATTAAAAATTATATCGTGTGGCCCACAAAAAGAACCTTTGAAATCACATTAAATAAGATTAGACGATGAATATCTTGTCATCCATCGAGAGAGGAGATCAATGAATACCATCAAATCGAAGGTGACTAACTGGTGCAAGAGTTAATAGAAATGAACCCCCCTGAAATTTCAACATGTGTTCTAAAGGAAAGACACATGTCAACTTATTGTTTATTGTGCCCCCATGGCTTGAGATCTGAGTCAAGGGTCTAGCCCCCCTCAATAAATCCCATGGTCCCACATGATTTGTTTTATTCCCATTGGGCTAACACAAGTAACAATGGAAAATAATCCCCCTAAGGTTTATACTCTATGCAAATATATTCAACGACAGAGAATGCCATGGTCAGTTCGAAGAACCATTTGGATCTGCACCCAATGTAAAATAGATCCATGTAAAATTAGTTATAACTATATATATATATATATATAATTGAAATTGATTAGAGATTAGTGTGTGTGTGGGAGTGGAGAGAAAATTAGAAGACCTGAAGAGGATTTGAGTTAATATAGTCGGATGTGGAGAGAGTTGATGCGGGTGTACAAAGACCATGATAAAATCATGGCTACGATGGTGTAATGGTGTTCTAGCTTGAAGATAATATCTTGAGTGTAAGTATATTATCCTAAGTTCACAACATTGCACTTGCAGGGATATGATTATTACACAAATATGAAGAGAACATTTTTTCAAATGATGGGATGATCATTCTAGATTTTCTGAGAGGTTGAATGGTGGCATATTGATTTGGATATAACAATTATCTGAATATGATCCTTGTAGTAATATGAACTGGTGAACAAAAGGAGCTCTGTATTGTATATATGTTTTGAAATTATTTGCAAGAGTTGTTGGTTGTGGAGCCTGATTATCTTCATGATTCAGAGGTCCCTGCTTTTAGCCATGTTTATACCCCATGAAGTATTTACACCCTAGAAGTATGTACACTCTTCCACGCGGGGGAGTGCAGAGGGGGGGTACCCCCTCTGCGGGGTCTGGGGGGGCCCCAAGCGGGGGTTCAGGGGCTTCGCCCCCGAAGCAAAAATTGCCTTGTAAAAGTATATTGTAATTTCATTGTAAATCTGGACCATTCATTATAAGGTCGTAGATCTAACGATAGAGATTATGTTAGGGTTTTTTTCCCTAGAAGGAAACCCTCTTTTATGAGGGAAATGTATTGAGGCTATGCATGTTGGCGAGTATTGTATTCTGAGAGAGGAGACTGTGAGAGAAAGAAGAGGGAGTTACAACGGGTTTTGATGTGGGTTATATCCCTTCATTTGCTGGATAATAATAAAGAAAGGACCTGGCAATTTCTCTAGTGGATGTAGCCCACATTGGGTGAACCACGTAAATCTGTGTCTCTCTTGTATTGTGTATCTTCTGTGTTTTGTTTCCACATTTGTTTTATTTTATTTCCCCATGGTCCTGTTTTTCTAACAATTAGTATCAGAGCATAAGGTAACTCGTAGGAAAAGAGGGTTCCTGGTTCGAGTGGGAGCAATGTCGGAAGATGGAAAGTTTAGGGTCGAGAAATTTAAAGGCAAAAACTACCAGTTATGGAAGATGCAGATGGAAGACTATTTATATCAGAAGGATCTATTCCTACCATTTAGCAGAGTAGCAAAGAAGCTGGCGGCCATGAAGGACGAAGAATGGGAGATTCTTGACAGAAAGGCTCTAGGAACGATACGGCTAAGCCTGGCAGTGTCAGTGGCTTTCAATATTTCAAAAGAAAAGACAATGAAGGGTTTGATGGACGCATTGGCTAAATTGTATGAAAAACCCTTGGCATCCAATAAGGTATTTCTAATGAAGAGATTATTTAATATGAAGATGTCCGAAGGTGGGTCTGTTGTAGATCATTTAAATGAATTTAATACGGTTACTAATCAACTAAGTTCTGTAAAAGTGGACTTTGATGATGAGGTTAGGGATCTTCTAATCTTGTGCTCATTGCCAGAAAGTTGGAATGGCTTGGTCATGGCTGTAAGTAACTCTGTCTCTGGTTCAAATACTTTAAAATTTGATGATGTTGTTGGTGTTATCCTTAGTGAGGAAATGCGACGGAAAAGCATAGGTGAGACATCAGGTAATGTGTTGAACATGGAGAACAAAGGAAGACAAGAGGATAGAGGAAAGGGCTTAGGAAACCGCGGAAATTCTAGGAAGGGAAGATCCAAATCTAGACTTGGAAAGATAGAGTGCTGGAATTGTGGGAAGAAAGGACATCTGAAGAAAGACTGCAGAGCTCCAAAGAAACAAAGAGATGGACAGTAGGAGAGAAATCAGGAAGAAAATGTAACAAGTGATGTGTTACAAGATGCTTTGATTCTTTCTGTAGATAATATTTCTAAGTCTTGGGTAGTAGATTCAGGAGCTTCATTTCATGCCACACCCCATAGGAAACATTTTCTAGATTATGTTCAAGGTGATTTTGGACAGGTTCATTTGAGTGATGATGCACCATGCAAAATTGTTGGAATGGGAAAGGTAAAAATAAAGCAACGAAATGGAAACCAATGGTTGTTGAAAGAGGTAAGACATGTTCCAGATTTAAGGAAAAATCTAATTTCAACAGGGCAGTTGGAAAGTGAAGGTTGTATATCCATATTTACAGATAAGATGTGGAAGGTCATCAAAGGATCATTGATGATAGCGAAAGAAGAGAAGGTAGGTACATTGTATTTATGTACTGGTAATACTAACTCTTCTATATCTTTAGCTTCTATAGGAGTGGATACAACACTGTGGCATCATAGGCTAGGACACATGAGTGAGAAGGGTATGCAGATACTTCACAAAAGAAATTTGCTGCCAGATCTTAAACAAATTGATTTGGACTTCTGTGAGCATTGTGTTTATGGAAAACAAAAGAGAGTTAGATTTCTCAGAGTCGGAAAAGAAAAGAAGAATGAAAGGTTAGAGCATGTGCATATAGATGTATGGAGACCAACTCAGGTATCATCTCTTGGTGGCTCTCATTATTATGTTACTTTTATTGATGACGCAACTAGAAAAATTTGGGTTTATTGCATTCGACAAAAATCTGATGTTTTTGATACTTTTAAGAAATGGAAAGCTTTAGTTGAGAATGAGACAGGAAAAAGTTTGAAGTGTCTTAGATCAGATAATGGAGGTGAATACTGCAACAAGGAGTTTGATGATTGTTGTTCATACCATGGGATTCGTAGAGAGAAGACAGTTCCAAGAACACCACAAGAAAATGGTGTGTCAGAAAGGATGAATAGGACAATCATGGAGCGTGCAAGGAGTATGAGATTGCATGCCGGCTTGCCCTTACATTTCTGGGCAGATGTTGTAGATACTGTTGTTTACTTAATAAATAGAGGACCTTCAAGCTCTTTGGATGGTATAATTCCAGAGGAGGAATGGACAGGAAAAAAGGTAAACTATTATTTTTTGAAAACTTTTGGTTGTGAAGCATTCGTCCATATTGATAAAGAAAATAGAACAAAGCTTGAGGGAAAATCCAAGAAGTGTACCTTTATTAGATATGGTGTTAATGATTTTGGTTATCGCTTATGGGATTATGAAAATAAAAAAATCATTAGAAGTAGAGATGTAATATTCAATGAGAAGGTCATGTACAAAGATCAGTTGCAGGGAAAGAAATAGGAAAAAGAAAAACAAGAATACACAGTGCTTGATGAGATCACTGAAAAAGAAATTCCAAAGGAACCTGAAAATAAAAATGTACAACAACAGGAGCAGAAGGTACCTCAAACACCTGCAAGTGCTGTTAGAAGATCTACCAGGTTAAGTATACCCCCTGAACGATACTCTCCTTCATTGTATTATTTATTGTTGACTGATTCTGGTGAACCAGAATGTTATGAAGAGGCAATGAAGGTAGACACCAAAAAGAAGTGGGAGCAAGGCATGAAAGAGGAAATGGATTCCTTGGAAAATAACCAGACTTGGGACTTGGTTCAGTTGCTTGTGGGAAAAAGAGCATTGCAGAATAAAT
>JASDQU010252447.1:2453-16208 GCA_032191745.1 Picea mariana
AATCACAGGGACAAAACTTTAACTCCTTTTGGCAGATACATCTCTCTCCCTTACCAATGAATATGTGAAGTTAATATCAGTCACTTCGGGACTATCCAGTAGAACTAGCCAGTCGCTAACATTTTTTGTCTAGTTAGTTACCATTATGTTACCTCCATCAGTGATATGAGACTTAATTACAAATTGGTTATGTAGATAATTGTGTGGGATTGTTCTGGTTTCAAATCCTTAAGTTGGGAAACTAAAAGTGTTATAATCATGACAGAGCCTTAAAAAAAATCTATTCAAGCGACTTAGACATTGTCAATGATACCATTAACATGTTTCATGCTATGTGTTACGTTAAGGGTATAACTTTCGATATACATACAGATAGGTAGGAGTCCTAATATTAACTCTCAATGGTATAAAACTTGTATGCAAAATCTAAAGAGCCCGATATTAACAAGGAATTTAGAACTTGAATCCTAATATAGGTGGATATACGTATTGTTTTGGTATCTATGTAATAATATATGAGTTGGAGAAGGACTAGACAATGTTGGGAGCCTCTCTTAGAAGTTTTTAATTTAGTCTGGCATAAGATTTTACTCTTATTACGAGTAGTTTATCAAGCTTTAATCAGAGAAAAAATTTAAGTATCTTTTCCATGATTTTATTAAATGAAAAACTGAGGATTAATGTACTAAAAGAAAAAAAAAATTGTTAAGTCAAATTGGAGGTACATTACAAGAGCAGAGAAACCTCACCTTCTATATTGGTTTTCTCTAATAAGGGCTTCCTAGAGAAAATATTTATTTTATTTTATTTATGGTTTTTCATTATATTTTATTGTTCTCTATTTTCTAAATTTTATCTATTTCAAGCATTAGTGGAAAATAAATTACTAGATATTATGAAATCTAAAAGAACTTAACCTTCATAGTGTAGATTTAAGTTTTACTTATAGATATATTGTGACAAACTATTTGAGTGGACTATCCACAAACATTTATAGATCATATTGTTATCATAGCATGTTTTCTTGGGGTAGTTTTGGAAAGTTGTAGGGATCAAGAAAATGGTTTGATAAGAAATTCATAGAACCCTAGCCATGGAAGAGGAGTCTATTCATAACCAACCTTGAGATTCAAAAGATGACATATTTGAGATGTTGGAAGCTCAAGTCAATGATATCAACAATAA
Organism: Picea mariana; assembly: GCA_032191745.1. Taxonomy (NCBI): domain Eukaryota; kingdom Viridiplantae; phylum Streptophyta; class Pinopsida; order Pinales; family Pinaceae; genus Picea; species Picea mariana. The sequence continues at coordinate 3,639 of JASDQU010252447.1, forward strand.
TATGAACCTACTCATGGAGGCTCTAGAAAGCAAGCTCAAAACATTAAGAGATGATGGAGTCTCTAACTCAGACATCGGATCAAAGAGGAAATTAGGAGATATTGAAGACCCATGAAAGGAGTCATGGAAATAAACCAAGAAAGAGATGTCCATTTCAAGTGTTGTTAACCCTTCACAGTCTCTATTCAAGTTGAAAGTGAAGGTATAAATAAAGCCATGCCAAGGTGAGATCAATGTATTAAAATTGAATCATTGGTTGCAACAACAAGAAGTTTATTTTATCATTAAATATATAGATGAAGATACAAATATTTCATTTACTAGATTAAGCTTAGTTGCCCATGATTTAACCTTGTGAGACATCCATACATAAACACTTAGGTTGGAGGGTCATCCACCAATAAATAGGTGGGATGATGCAGGAGCATATTTGGTTCTGGACAATATTCATCACCCAAAAACATTTCAATTTTGTATAAGTTAATTTAGGACAAATAAGGATGGTTGAAACTCTTGCACTGACACTTTATGCTACAGGATTGGTGCTACAATTCGTTGCAACTCCTATATTGCAACTCCACGCTACAGGATTGGTTTTGCAACTTGCTACAATTCCTACACTACAACTCCACACTACAGGACTGGTGTTGCAACTCACTAAAACTCCTATGTTGCAACTACACGATATAGGATTCATGTTGGAATGATTATGCTTCTACTCAACATGCTAATTCCAAATTTAGTCCACTTATCTCTTGAATATTAAGTTCGAAGTGGAAATAATTGGTCAAAGAAGAGGAAACAAAACCTAATTGAAAAATGACTCAGCAACGAACAATCATGACTATTCATCTTTCCAACGGAAGGGGCAATGATCCAACCACGAGAAACAATATAAAAAGAGGAGGAAGAAAGATGCTGGGGTTGGATTTTTGAGCTAGAAGAAAGGAAAGTTTCTCTCCAGTCAATTGAAAATGACTAAGAAAGCCACCAAGAATGATATCGAGAAGAGATAGTCTCAGTTATGGAAGAACAACACAATAATAAGGTATAATCTTGTGAAAAATATGTATTCCTTGATTCCATTGTAATAAGGGGCATTCTAAAATCAATAATAAAATCAAGGATTCACAACATGTTTGTGTTCTTGTCGTTGTAATTAAATTCTTCTATTTCATCCTTAACAACAATAAATTAATTTTCTCTTGTGTGTTCAATATGAGTTCCGTTGTGCATTCTGAGGGAAGAACATAGCCATGTAGGTGTTAGAATTGGTATAGTTATATGATATGCATAAAGTGGTATCATATAAGGTTTATGTTCCTGAGTTCTGAGAGTGAAGTGCCTGGAGGTAAGGCTTGTGAATCTTGGTTTAAGTGAGGGTTATAATACAACTCATAAGGATTCCACCACGAAGAGCAGGAGAAGCACGAGGAGGTGTGGGAAATACAAAACTCAATGAATTAGGAAGAAGAATAGAAGAGTTGGACAATAGAACAAATGGAGAAGTTGAGTTAGACTCTAAATCTAAGGAAGATATTGAAGTTGAAAAAAATGATAAGGAAGGAGAGTTGAAAGCGCATTTGATATCCTTCTTGAGTAACAAAGGTATCATGAGGGTTGAAGTTTCGTGCTATGATGGTAGTTTGAAGGATGAAACTCTTATAGATTATATAGGAGAGCTCAAAATATACTTAGAGTATGAGAATAGTCAAGATCCAAATCGTGTTCATTTTTCCATTGTGAAGCTGAAAGGACATGCTTCACTTTGGTGAGATATCTTACATAAATATAGAGTAGATCATAGGTTAGATAAAATTAAAACTTGGAATAATATCATTAGTAATATCAAAGAGAAATTTTTACATGTTGACTTTTAGTAGAACTTGTGTAAACAAGTATAGAATTCAAGGCAGAAAGAGACATATGTGCGTGAATATATAGAATAACTATTAAAGTTGTCACTGATGTCAAGGATGAAGGAACCAGAGTATCAGAAAGTGGATAGATACATAAATTTAATGAAGTAATAGATTCAAGATTAGATGAGTACACATTACTTTTAAAATTTAAATGAATAGTACCAAGTTGCTTTGAAGGTGGAGGAAACGATTGACATAAGAATATGACATAAGTTTCGGTGAAAAGGAAATAGAGGTAGAGTTAGAGAAACTTCTACTAAATACAATGAGAAGGTGAATGAGGTGACCAACAATAAATATGAAAGAGGAGGAATAGTTGTTGGCATAGGGAGAGGTTTTGGCCACGATATTTATGTAATTACATGTTATAATTGTGGAGTAGAGGTTCAAAAAGCATTAGAATGGATAGGGAGGCAGAACACAGATAAAAGAAATGAATCTAGGAGGCAAGTAACCTAAGAAGATGAGGCAGAAACTGTTGGTGGGAATATGAAAGTACTCCAGTAAGAACAAGGAGAAAAATTGATGTTGAGAAGAGTATTACTCAAACATGATACAAGGGAAGAAACAAAACCTCAACATAGGAAGAGAGTGTTCAAAACTAAATGTAAAACTCACGACAAGTGTTGTCATATGGTCAGAGATGGTGGGAATATAAAAAAATTGGTATCCACTGAAGTAATGGGGAAATTGAATTTGAAAATAATTCCACATCACAATCCGTAGCAATTTTCATGGTTACAAAAGGGACAATAGGTCACTATGACTGAACAATGTTTATTGAGTTTTGATATTGGAAGTTTCAACGAACAAGTTTTATGCGACGTGATAGAGATGGATGCATTTCATGTATTTATTGGGAGGTCATGGATGTTTGAGAAAAATGTATTCCATGATGGCAGAGAGAATTCCTATGAATTTTTCAAGGATGGTCAGTGTTATAAGTTGGTACCAATGCTAGAAAATAATATAGACAGTAACAACAACAAGGGGATAGACAAAAATAACAAAAAAGTTATGAATGATAGTAACAACAAGAATCCGCATGGTAGCGATAGTCGAATCATATTATGTTCTATTAAGGAGTTTCTAAGTGAGAAGAAACATAGTGGTTGTTATTCATCCACAATGTCAAAAAGTGTTCAGGAGACGAAGAAAAGGAATTTCATATCAGTTGAGATTCAATACTTGTTCAAAGAATTCAAGGGAATTGTAGCATATGATTTACCAGTAGGATAATCTCCATTGAGAAGCATATCACACCAGATCAACATGATACTAGGGTTGAATTTTCTGAATAAATCACCTGATCGAATGGCTCCAATGGAGAGTGAAGAGGTAAACAAACAAGTACAAAATTTACTTGACAAAGGGTTCATTCAAGAAAGTTTGAGTCGTTGTGTAGTACCAACGATTTTGGCACCAAAAAATAATGTTGAGTGGCGGATGTTTACAAATTAGCAGACCATTAATAAAATTACCATTAATTACAGGTTTCCTTTACCGAGAATGGATGATCTCATGGAATGTTTGAGTGACACTGAGTAATTCAGGGAGATTGATTTCAAGAGTGGTTATCAAAAAATATTGTAAGTCCCTTCTATTACGACTACCAAAAGCGAAGCACAAAAAGTAATTTTTTTTTGAAGCATTAGGAAATTAACATCCACACAATTTTCATAGAAGCGCATAATCAACAACATCAATATTAAAGGCAATACAAGTGAATCATCATTGTAGTCAATATCAACACAACCAACACATCAATATAAATGCTAGTGACACCTAACCAACACATAAGCATAAACAACGATGTAGTTCAACACATCACAATCAACTGAAGCAATTATAAACAATGATAAACTAGATACTGAATATTAAAATGACTACATATCCAACGTACCCTACAAGGTTAGTACCTCTAGGAAACATAAGAAACGTTCAAGACAAGGATTCAACCTATTGATTTTGACCATTTAATGCCTCAGGGATGGAAACTGTTATGAGGAACAAGGAGGTGTCTATATCGCACTAATCCAATCAATTCGAAATCAACTAGATCAAATCAATCAACTTAAACATCAATTATTGAAGGCACAAGGGTAATCATCAACTTTATCAATCATACATACACCTTATTCATGGTCTGCAAGAAATCAAATTCTAGAACAATCATTCATCAACATTAAAAGTTCATTGCGCGTGAGAAATATAACTTCTAAACAATCATACATCAACAATAATTATCCATTGTGCAAGAGAAAACTAATTTCTAGAACAATAATACGTCAATGTAATTAACGACATAAGAAAAACTAGTTACTAAAACAATCATACATCAACATTATTCCATGATGCCAGGGTTATTATCAAGTTTATTTTCATGTGAAAAAAGTGATCATCAATTTTAATTCCATGGTGGAAAAGTAATCATTGATTCTATCTTCGTGGTGCAAGTAATATAATCGCAACCCAATCCTACATCACATTAAATATCCATGGCGAGACGAATTCCTTTGCAAGGTACAACAATTAAAGAACATGATTGGCCATCTAGAACATTCCATCAAGATTTCATATTCAATATCAATTCATCATCATGAGTCTAAATTTAATAACATATAACAATAATTTACGAAAATGCCATCTATTGTTAACCATGAAGGAATGAACTACGCAAAAATGTTTATCAAAAGGATTCATGCTATTAGTGCCTATGATCAATCCAACAATAGTTCAAATTTAGTAATACAATAAAGCTCGATCTCTAAGCACATTAACCATTAAAATCGAACGCACGAAATATTTTTCATCAACTTTTACTCAACATTAAGGTAATTTATTACCAATACACCTTACACATAAATATGAAAATAAATTAAACTTATTAAGGCTATTCCTTAAGGAGCATAATTTAATGCCTAAACAATGATAGGGTGGAAGAGATTTTGATAAAACATCATAATTTTTCTATAAGATTTATTACCCATGATTGAAGGAATAACATTCAAATCAGGATTGCACATAATTGTAAAAAAAATAGCTTAGAGTACTTCATTTTATTCCCTTTTTATTCCCTTTCTTTCCACAATTCGCTATTATATGATATTACTATTACTTTTTAAATTGAACTTTTATAAGACATTTAATAACTTATTAAGCCTTGTCCAAGTGTATTTCCCATATATATGAGGTAAGATTTAAAATAAAACCACAAGTTACTTACATATAACTTAGTAGTGACTTCAAGGCATCGCTAAATAATTAAATTGTTAACTACATTTCATACCCTACAAGAAACAACTCAAACCTTATCAACAGATTTAGATCAATGATCAAAATCCAATAACCTTGTAAAGTTCTATAGGGTATGGGCGAACTAGGGCAATCTCTCGAGAAATTAGTGTGGGTGAAGGTGTCCTTCCCATCTTATAAAAACTTATTTAAGTAATATCTCGAAAATAATGCAGTTCAGAGACTTCACTCACAAAAAGATAATTAGGGAACTTATATCTAAAATGAGTTGGAAAACTTATAGAACACACGTCGAAGAGATTTAGCTAGAACTCAAAATTCAAGCCTTCCATTTCCTTAGCAGTGAATAAAATTCCAAACACAGGAAGAAATTAACCAGGGTGATAATCCCCAGGTATTTGATACTCAGAATTTGCTAATTCAAGGTAAATCCCAGAATCACAATTATTCTAAATAAAATAAAATAAAATTTCACATCCTTGGGTAAATAAAATTTCAATTTTCATTTGTATTCCAAGGATGTGAAATAAAAAAATGAATACGGATGATACTGTTGTCGATTTCCAAGGTGGATCTTGCGGCCCATCCTCGGTACTATTTTTCTTGCTAACCGATCTACCTCCAATCAATGCTAGGGGTACTCTTCTTCTCCATTATTCCTCGAGCCGCAAAGGGGCCACACACTCACACAACCAGAATTCCTCTAAATCCCAGCTCGCCTCTCAAGGTAGAGACACCACTCTTTCTCAAGCTGCGTATCCTAACTCTCACAGGTAAAACCAGTCAAAATTTTCTAAGCATAACTTTTCCCATAACCTTTGTGATCCATGAGCCATTCATTTTATAGAATTTTCCCAGAGTTATGTAATTAATTAGCTTTTCAATTAAAATAATTTAGAATTATCTTCTGCGTACACTTGTCACCCTTTATCCAATTTGCACAATTGAATCCACATTTTATTTTAATAAAAATTAATTTCCCTCACCCATCCTAAAAGCACTCATTAAATCACTCTTAGTTGTCTCTTTATTCCCTTTATTTCCAATTAATCAATGACCCCTTACTAATTATGAGTTGAGTTAAAATAAGAATTATCTCCTAGTTAAACTAGCCTTAACTAGACTCTAGATTCCTTTCTATGTTTGCAAAATTCTTTCATGCATTATTCCTTTCTTATATTAAATTTCATTTTGGAATGTTTTTGCACATATGAGTATAATCTTAATTATTTAGAATTTTTTTTTTCTTAATTTCTTAATTGGATTTACCTCCTTCCTAAATTAATTGAGTTAATAATTATAGTTTATCCTCTTTACAAGAACTTACACTTGGGCTTAAAATATAGAATAGGCTTAGATTTTGATTGGGGTTACAATTACTAAATTCATTCTTTAATTAATTAATTAATTCGACAGTGCTCAAGTTCTTACAAGGTTTAATATCCGCTCAAAGTTTTCTAGGCCACCTAGATTCATTGACTCTAGTTTAATTCAATGACATGCCCTTCAAGATGCACTCCATGCTCCAAGGGTGCCACTAGCCTTTGGTTCAAATTTTTAATTACACAGCATGCCCTTCAAGACGAACTCTGTGCTCCAAGGGTACCACTCGCCTTTGACTGGTTTTAGTATTTGTCCAACCCTTGCATTCAACACTCCATTCATGTGACATTTTGAGAGACTAAGAGGTTCTAAGGAATAAGGACCCTGACTTATTTCATGCCCCTTAGAAATCTTCATGAGAGACTGTCTCAGTTTGTCCTCACGACATCGTGGAAATATCGAACTAGGTAATCATTAACCTACAATTCGAGCCACAGTGGAAGTGCTAGTAGGTTGTGAGAGGGATGATACCACACCTCTCGCTCAATATTCGGTCTATGTGCATGGCCCCTTTACTCCTTATGTGAGTCATATTAGCAAGAAATCGTCACCCTGCATTCATCAACAAAACATTGTCAATGATCCATACAAAACATCATAATATATAAGCGATCATATATCACATATGCATAAATGAAATACTCAAACAAATAGAATCTGCTACATGACTCAATCCAGATTCCAACGAGGCCCATTAATTCCCTCAGCATCTATAATCCATCAAGTGTCATGCACACTTAGGGAGACTCGTCAACAACATATTTCAATATGCAATAAAACAAATAACATGAAATCATAATCCATCAACACCATCATAAAAATCCATTAGCGAAACCACAACCATGTACTATAATCAGATCACTTGCACGCAAGTTTCCTCAAAGAATAAGTCAATAACATGTGACCACAAGAGCAAGATGTTACAATTTCGGATAAGGGGAGGTGATGAATGGAAGACAATGCTAAAGACAAAAGATGGGTTGCTCAAGTGGTTGGTTATGTCGTTCGGTTTAACTAATGTAACTAGCATGTTCATAAGGTTGATGAACAAATTCTAGAAATTGTTTTTGGGAAAATTTGTTGTCATTTATTTAGATGACATTCTAATATTCAAAAGAAGCAAAGAGGACCATTTGGAGAACGTGAAGAAGGTATTGCAACAATTGAAAGATGAGGCATTGCTAATAAATCTGAAGAAGTGTACATTTTTACAAAAGGGTATTGTATACTTGGGTTTTGTTGTTTCCAAAGAAGGTTTAAAGATGGATCTTGAGAAGGTAAAAGAAATATTTTATTGGAAGACACCTAAATTCACTTTTCACCTGTGGAGGTTTCGTGGACTATCAAGTTTCCATAGAAAGTTCATTTGAAATTTCTTTCATATTTGTGCGTCTCTTATTGAATTCACGAAGAAAGGCACATTTCAGTGGACAACAACAGTAACTAAGTCATTTGAATATTTGAAAATAAAGGTGACATAACAACCCATTTTGGCACTTCCATATTTCAATAGCTTATTTAAAGTAGACTGTGATGCAAGTGCGATAAAAACTGGAGTATTTTTGAATGAGGAAGATATATCGATAGCCTTTTTTCAATGAAATGTTGAATGAAATGAAGAAAAAATACTCTATTTGTGATCAAGACTTTTATGTTATTATTTAGAATTTGAAAAAGTGGCAAAATTACTTTCTTCCAAAGGAGTTTGTTTTTTTTACTAACCATAAGGCGTTGTAGTACATTAACAACAAAGGTAAATTGAATCAGAAACATTCTAAATGGGTAGAATTTTTACAAAGTTATACGTTTGTTTTGAAACACAGGTCGAGGAAATCAAACAAGGTTGTTGATGCATTGAGTCAGAGTACAATATTGTTGAACACCATGTCAGTTGCAGTGGTAATTTTGGAATGTATGAAATGGTTGTATTAAGAGAATACATACTTTGCAGCAACTTGGAATACATGCAAAGAACCATGAAGTATGGAACGAAAACCATTCTTAGGGTACCATATTCAAGAAGGATTATTGTTTAAGAACCAACAATTATGTATTCCACAAATTTCAATACGATTGAACCTCATTAGAGAGTTACACATTGGAGGTTTAGGAGGACATTGTGGCATGGACATAATGACGTCATTGGTGAAAAAATGGTACTATTGGCCCAACATCAACAAAGATTCTAGGAAATTTGTTAAGTGTTGTAGAATTTGTCAATTAACTAAGGGTAGAAGTCAGAATACAAGACTTTACACTCCATTACCGGTATCTGAAAGACCATGGGAAGTTATAAGCATGGATTTTATTTTTGGATTACCTAGGACATAGAGGAAGTACGATTCTATGATGGTAGTAGTAGATCGGTTTTTAAAAATGACACATTTTATAGAATGTAATAAGACAAGTCATGATAGTGAAGTATATTCCTAGTTTTTCATAGAAGTTGTACAGTTACATGGCCTATCGATGAGTATTACTTCAGATAGAGACAAGATATTTTCTGGTAAATTTTGGAGGACACTTTGTAAAAGGTTGGGGTCTAAGTTTCTATATATTTTTTCCTATCATCCCCAAACACATGGGAAGACGGAGGTGGTGAACCAAACTTTAGGAAACTTATTGAGAAGTTTGAGTGGAAAATATCCTAGTCCATGGGATTTAGTTTTGGCACAAGATGAATTTTCTTACAATGATTTAGTGAGCGGATCTATAGGGGAGATCCAATTCGAAATTGTTTATGACAGGTCAACTAAATGGGTGGTAGATTTGGTTGATTTATCAAACCTACAAAATAGAGGGATTGATAACACCAATGATTTTGTAGAAATTATGCATGAATTGCATAATGAGGTGAAGTAGAAACTAGATGAAATCAATAACAAGTATAAACAGGGGACATATTTTCAACAAATACGAGAAATATTTAAGTAAGGTGAGTTTCTCATGCCTCACTTTACAAAGGAATAATTCCCCATATTTACCTATAACAAAATTAAGTATAAAAGGAAATATGACAGTGCAAAATATTGAAGAAAATTTTTGATAATGCTTATCATTTGGAACTACTAGACAAGTTCAATATATCTCCAATATTCAATGTTGTTGATCTGTATGAGTTCCATGAAGGAAAAAATGGTCATGATGAAATTACCATGGACATATGGGAAAAAATACCAGTCAAGCGAGTTGAGAAAGTGGAAGAAATTTTGGCCACAAGGATTGGTAGAAAAACTCCCAATAAGGAATATCTAGAATATTTAGTCAAATGGAAAAAAATGAACTGAGGATGCATTGTTTGTTCTGAAGAAGAAATAAGGCATATGAAAAAATATTCATCCTATGGAACAACCACCACATGAGTTGGGAGCTCATGTTTTTTTACCAAGGGTGTCTGATGCAAGAGCATCTTTGGTTCTGGACAATCTTCATCACCCAAAAACATTTCAATTATGTAAAAGTTAATCTATGATGAATAAGGATGGCTATAAATTTATGCAACTCTGCACTACAATATCGGTGATGCAACTCACTACAAATCATATGCTGCAACTCCATGCTATAGGATTGGTGTTGCAACCTGCTACAACTCCTACACTGCAACTCCACGCTACAGGATTGGTGTTGCAATGTGCTGCAACTCCATGCTACAATATTCATGTTGGAATTATTATGCTTCTACAAAATGTATTGATTCAAAATTCATTCCATGTAGCTCATGAAGATTAAGTCCCAAGTGAAAATCATTGGTGAAGGAAGAGAAAACAAAACTGAATTAGAAAATGGCTGGGCAACTAACAATCATGACTATTCATCTTTCCAATGAAAGGGGAAATGAATTAAATTACCAAAACAACATAGAAAGAGGAGGAAGAAAGATGTCGAGGTTGGATTTTTGAGCTACAATAAAGGAATGTTTCTCTCAGTTCAATTAGAAACAACTAAGACAACCACCAAGAATGAGATTGAGAAGAGACGATGTCAGTTGTAGAAAAACAACATAGTAATAATATCTAATACGGTGAGAAATATGTATTCCTCAGTTCCATTGTAATAAGGGGAATCCTTGAATCAATAATAAAATAAAGGATTCAAAACATGTTTGTGTTCTTGTGGCTATAATTAAATTCTTCTATTTCACTCTTAACAATAGTAAATGAATTGCATGTTACATGTTCAATATGAGTTCCATTATACATTATGAGGGTAGAGCATAGTCCTGTAGATTTTAGAATTGCTATAGGTCTTTGATATGTATCTTGGGAGGAATTCAAAACCCTCACCAATTCCCATTTATACCCTATAATGTATTTAAAATACTAATGAATCTTGTAACATGATTTCAGGTGGAGCCAAGGGAAGAGTGTAGAAGAGTACACCAACGAGTTCAAGAAGATGGAAATCATGTTGGGTATCTCTCCCACCAACCCACATGTACTCCTCAAGTATCTAAGGTGTCTACAGAGTCATCCACAAAAGAAAGTGATTTTTTTCAAGCCAAGGATGGTGGATGAGGCATATGTACAGAAACAATATCTGGAAAGCATAGGCCACAAGAAAGCACAGTTAAGTAGTTCAAAGAAAAAAGAGCATCAAGAAGCTTCCAAGGTGGGGAAGAAGAAGTGGAAAGGGGGAAAATGTAATAATTGTTCACATTGAATTGTTCAAATTTATCAAATAGGCCTTATTAACTAATTTTATTCTTTATTACATGGACAATATAGTATTCTACCTACCTAATGGGCTAGGGAGGCTAGGTCCCTAACATGTCCCCCCCCTTGAAGAACAACCTTATCCTCGAGGCTTGAGATGAGTAACTTGTTTCAAAATGGTGGATGTCTCCCAAGTGGCATATTTTGGAGTTGTATCATTCCACATTACTAACACTTCCATGATGGTGGTATGACAGAGATGATGCTCTTCCCGATCCAAGACTTCTTGTGGCTACAACCAATTGGAATCTTCTTCATCCAATTCAGGGAGACGGGTTACATTTTGGAACTTAGTTCCAATCACTTTATTTAGGAACGAGACATGAAAAACATGATGTATCTTAGAATGATTGGGCATACCTAAGTGGAGGCCATAAACCCCACTCGCTTGAGAATTGTATAAGGACCATAAAATTTGGGAGCAAATTTTTGAGAGTGTTCAACTTTGAGCGAAGTCTTCTTATAATGTTGCACATGAAGAAACACCTGGTCCCCTTTAAAAAATGGTTGTTTGTAACAACCTTTATCTACCTCTTGCTTCATGCAATTATGATCCATGACCAAATTTTTTTTTAGGGTACGGAGAATGGCGTCTTGAACTGTAAATTTTTTGTCAACCTCTTAAACCTTCAAGACACCTAACATATATGAGAGAACCAAAGGTGAATTTTTTGCATACACTACATCAAAAGGATTCATGCGAGTAGTTGTATGGTAAGATGTGGTGTACCAAAATTCAGCTAGGGGTAACCCTTGAGCCCTCTTATTTTGTCTGTCATATGAAAAAGACATCAAATATGTTTTGAAACATTTCTTGACAACTTTAGTTTGGCCATTAGTATGGATATGATAGGCAGTGCTAATATACAATTTTGTTCCCTAGAGAATGATAAATTCTTGCAAAAAATTGTTGGTGAAAGTGGGATTTGGGTCAGAGGAAATAGAATGAGCTATGCCATGAAGTTTCAAGTTATTATCCATGAACATTTGAGCCACTGTGGATGCAGTGAAGAGGTGTTGAAGAAAAAAAAAAGGAGAAATTTTTGAAAGATGATCAAATAACAACATGATGACTGACTTCTTCTCCAATTTAGTTAATACAATAATGAAATCCATAGAAATATCCCTCCAAATAGTAGGGGGGATCGGAAGAAGTTTGATATTCCTAGAGATTTGACTATTTCTCCTTTGTTATGTTGATAGATGTCACATTCATCCAAAAAGGTGTGGACATCATGTGTCATACCATCCTAGAAAAAACAAATTTGACATGTTCATAGGTTCGGTAAACCATGAAT